>CM021100.1:880397364-880431240 GCA_007115665.2 Sequoiadendron giganteum | reverse complement strand
CTCTTTGTATTTTATTGTTCTTGATTGTTTTTTTTTAAATAGTAATGATTAAAGATTTATTTGTTAAATATGTTTTAGAAAATAAATTTGATATTAGAAGAAAAAAATTAAACAAATTTACAGCCTTTGTTTGTGAAAATTCTTGAGTGAAAATTGTGAAAACCTTAGTTGAATTTAAATTATTTGGAGAAATCAATTTTGTTGTTATTGAAATCAAACATAGAGATTGAACAATGCATTTAGAATGTTTTTAGAAAATGAAACCTTATGTTTATTATTAAAAAATGGATTTTAAAATTTGCAGTATAGTTATATTTTCATAGTAAAATGGTCTGGTTGCGTCGCCTATAACTTCACTTTGACAAACTGGGTTGTCAGGAAATTTAAAAAAAATTTGCATTTTGAAATTTTCTTATCCCTGTCAAAAAATCGTAAATACCTAGATCATAGTTTTTGAGTTATGCTTGAAACATGAGACTACTGTTAAATTATTTTCTCATGGCTGCTCTGAAAATAAAATAATAATAAATTGATATTTATAAATATTAATATTTTATGTATTGTTATTATAATATTAAAATATTATTTAATAATATTTTATATTATAATATAAAATATTAAAGTATTATATTTATTTATATTATTTTAAATAAAATTTGTATATTAGATTAGTGGAATTAAAATTATAAACGTATGGAGAAATTATTGTTTATTTTAAAATGGCATGCTAAAGTTTAATTGAAAGAGTTAAATATTTGATTTAAATAATGCATAATTTAAAATTTAATTGTGGAATTTAAATTCATGTGTAAAAGGTCCAATTATTAATTTGATTTAATTGGAAAAATATATGTATATTTTGGAAAATTAATGATAAGGGATATTTTATTTTGAATTAAACGATTTGATATTCTGCAAAGAATAGAAGATATGTTAATGATTAAATATATTTAAATATATTAATTTATATTTAGTATATATTCAAGGCATATATCCATTTGAGAGAATAAATAATATTTTATCTTATTTTATTCTGCTGTTTGCAAATTGGGTATTATTAATGTTGTAAAAGAAATAATTAGTATGTGTAGAAAATGTATAGAGAAAGATATTTAAATATATTGAAGAATTATAGAAATATTTATATTTAAATGTTTGTTTTAATTAATGAAATTTAATTAGAAACAATATGAATGTGTGGCCAAATAGACAAGCCAAAAGATATTTTTATACATTGATGAAATTGCATGTTTTTAAATAGATAGTTGATGAGACATAGACTCCGGATAGAAAATTGGAAAAAATTGTTTGCAATAGTGTTAGGTTGCATTAGAAGTAAATTTAGGAACTGACTATATTGAAAAAGGCAAATAGTTATTATGTTTTATTTAGTTCCATAGAGTAATCTAGTCATTGTGAATGGAATATTAATAGTGTCTATAAAATATGGAGCATATATATATATATATATATATATATATTCAGTGTAAAATTCATTATCATATTTTAATTTAATGAGATGCATGCAATGTATTATTGAATAGAGATTTAAAAATGGATTGATTAGTGTATATGGAAAATGGATAGAGAAACAATATGTTATTATATTAAAGTGATTGAATGTTTTAAATAGAAAATTGAATGAGATGTAAGATTTGGTTAGGAAATGGAAAAAGTTTACTTGCATGGATTTGTGTCGATTTAAAAGTAAATTAAGAAGTTGTTTTATTGGTGAGGTAATCAATTATGTTATTTAATTAATTTCTATTTAGAGTAATTGAATCATTGTGATTGGATTATGAAAGAGATATGGATTTAGTATATCCAAAAGTAGTATCTTCCTCATGATTATCTTAAAGGATTTAATTCTTTGTATTCAGTAAAGGGAAGTAAGTTTAATTGTTTTATATTTCCAATAATGAAAAGGGAAATAGGGGTTATGATTATTTTAGATGATCTAGTTATCATGTCTTTGATTTGTCAACACTACCTATTGAATGAATATGGATTTAGGAAATCCAAATATTAGATTTGATTGATGACTTGAATGCTTTTGTTGCTATGTTGTCAAGTTGCATTGTGGCTTTTGGGATTTAGTGTTAGTCCTAAATTATAAGTCTTCTAGAAGAACTTAGATGATAAGGGTTGTTGAATCTTTATTCCATCCAATTGTTTTCCCTTGGGTAGTGCATGACGTCTTTTCAGTTTTACCCAGTTTTCACGAACGGGGATGTTTGCACCTCCTTGGTTTATGAGCGGATTATGGGATCTGTGTCTCCTTGTATGGAGTGACCTTGTTATGTGGTTTCATCTTGTTGCCTCCTATGAAAGGAGTGGACTATGTGTTGTTGCATCCAAAATGTTTGGAGTGAGATCTTTTGTTGCCTCCTGTGAAAGGAGTGGACTATGTGTTTGTTGCCTCCAAGATGTTTGGAGTGAGTTCTATTATTTGTATCCTCCTTGTGTTGGAGTGGATTATGATGCCTAGTTGGTATGCACTTGTGGTTCCCTTGGTGGATTGTTTGGGTGTGTGTTGTCGATTAGAAGAGTGGCTTTTGTTAGGGGTCGGAGCCCAAAGTGGTAAACCGGGTAACCTTCAAAAGTGTGTTAATCAAGTGATAATTAAATTTATGTACTTAGATGATTAGGATGCATTCACATTAATCAAGATAATTTAATCCTCACTCATAGACACAAGGGCTTGTTTAGACTTGGGATGAGTGAGAAGGCTTGGAATGGCAAGATCAACTATCTAGTTCTTGCGAGAGGTAGTTGATTCCACATGAGTGAGTATGAGTGTCGGGATTCGGTTGAGGCCACCAGGATTACTTGTGTCGGAGCCTATGAAGATTTCCCAGAGGAGATCTCATGACAAACCTTGCGATAACACTCTATCTAGGACAACTATTGTTAATTGTTTTATGTGTGGTTTTGTGAACATACTTGATCTACTTTATGTCTGGAAGCAATGTGACCTTTGTCAGTGATATTGGAGTTATACTTGATTTGTACTTATATTGTACTTGATTTGTACTTGTATTATATTTGAGTTGTACTTGATTCATACTTGTATGGTGAATGAGTTGTACTTGTTAATTCATTTGGTTGGTTATAACAATATGAGTCAGTTTGAGTCTGTCTTTGGTTAGAGGTAGTAGAATCTTTGTCCATATTACCTTGTTACTATCTCCTAGCATGGGGGGTGGGCCTTCGGGTACCACATTAATAGGGTGGAACATGCACCAAAACCGTTGGGTCCCCATCGATCTTTAGTACTTGGTGGCGAGACATCCAGATGGACAGCTCGAGTTCTTGTATTTTTTTTGTATTTTAATATTTTAACTTGTATAAGTTATTTTATCCCTCTTATGTTTATGAGGTGGAAGTTTGTAATTGTAACCTTGAGTACTATTGCCTCATTCTGGGAATGAGTGATGTAACTATTAGTTTAAGATAATGTTTATGAGATTGTATCTTGGTTGATTATTTTATTATGTTATGTGGTAATTCTTATGATGTATGATGTGTATTTTATAAAGTTCATAATGTTATGGTTATATGCAATATGTATGTGTGGGTTTAAGTAATCCTAACCTTGTAGTCTTAGAGGTTGTTGTTAATTAGTAAGTGAATGTGTATGTTAAATGCACTTTATAAAAAAAATTGGTTCGCTTAAGATGTTAATTGCAACTTCCTTTAGGGTTACTTGGCGGGGCATTACAAGAAGTTTTTGTCACTAGGGTGGCCATAAACCCTTCTTACGAGTGTGATCTAATCCTTAATATCCTCCTTGAATTTTCTACTATGTTGTAATTTAGCCAACTTGAGGGCCATCTTCTATGGGCTAAGAAATATTTAGGTAATAATTATATTAAGGAAACTTACTTCATTCTTTTCAAAGTAATCCACTACCTTCTTCATATCCATGTCATAATACTTAGGGGAAGTATGGATTTTTAATAACCTATCAATCATGTCTAAACTAATATCAAGGAAAACCTCTCCATATGCTCCTAGAATTCTCTTATACTTTTGGTCATAGTATTGAACATAGGTCAAGAAAAGCTTAAAGGTGACTACACTATGACTATGAAGGAAACTACTTCCACCAAGATTTGTTTACAAAATAGTGAATTTAATATACCTTGTTTCTTTATTATCGATTCTCCTATTAAATTCAACCAAGTCTATATGTCCCAAGTTAGTGTCTCTTCTTTTTACATATGGAGATAACACCTTTGAAGGAGGGTGATAACCTTTGTATTGATACTTCATTAATGCTCCTTTCAGAATACTTCTTGCATACGAAAACACCATACATTACAACCTTTTAATAAAAAGGGCTAAAGAGGAGAAAAAATCCCCTAACAAGATTTGAAGACATGTTAATTGAAATGCATTATAATGCAAGAATCTATTAGAAACATACTTGAGAAGTAAATTTTTTATTTATTGGGGATCGAGTCTCAAGAATATGTCTTATTTCTTGATAAAATAATTAGGAAATCTAAATGAAGGAAGTCTGGACACTAATTTTGAAGCTAATATGATCATTACTATTCTCTTTTGGGTGTTAGGAGTTCAACTTACCACTTACTCCTTATCATTTGTTAAGCATAATTGTTAAGGAAAAAACCTACTGATTGAACTCGACAATTTCCTTTTAACAAATGTATTTTCATCAGGGGTTGGGGTTCAAGAATGATGCTTACCTTTTTCTCTTAAAGATCTTAAATGTTAAGGGATGCACCCAATTACTAGCATTTGATGATGCTTCAACAATTTTCATTGAATATCAAGGATCAAGGATCAAGAATAACACTTAACTTTTACCTCTTTTATTTGGTAATGGATAGAGTGAAATCCCAATATCTAATACTCAAAAATATTAGGGTTCAAGTCACTTTAATGCTTATCTTCAAGAATCAAGAGTTAGATATGGTACTTAATTTTTACCTCAAAATGAAGATACGATTTAATTAAAACACCCAAGATCCAATGTAAGAAACACTTAGATGTTCTTCTCAAGGTTTTTTAATTTAAGCATTGGGAATTGGGGGTCAATATTTCCACCTAACTCTTATTTTATAGAAGAAATAGGAGGGAAGGGATATCTCTGAAGTTTAAACTCCAAAGTGATTTAAAGTTTAATTTTTCTAAGGATTTTAATGATCAAAATTTGAGGTTCAATTATGAAACTTAATCCATTTCACTTTACTTAATAATGAATACTCATCATGATTGAAATCCAATACTCAAAAAATATAGTCTTCAAATTTCTAAGGCATGAGTAGTTGTCGAGGAAGGGAAAATCATTACCTCTAAAAGCGTAGCAATCAGAAGACCTAGGGCTTGATACAATGACATCATAAACATCCTCAATGGGTGTACCAAGGTTAAAAAACAAGGAAAAAGAAAAAAATGAAAAAGAAAATAAAATAAAAAATGAAACAAAACAAAAAAAGGAAAATAAAAATAAAATTATTAAATCGACTCACACACAAAAAACACATGCCAAAAACTAAAATAACAAAAAATTGAAATGGGAATTCAAATATTGTGGTCTACCTGGTTATCAACATGGATAAAGGAGGAAACATGAGAAAACACAAGCACAAAATAAGGAAAAAAATACACCAACGCTAAGATGCAATGAGAAAATTCTAGTGTCAATGATGGAGAGGGGTTACAAAAATTAGTTGCAAAGCTCAATTTCTAATTCTTAAACGTGCAAATGATTAAACAAAACCTTCAATTTCACTCTTAAATTGATTGGAAAACTACCATTAATTTCTCATTAAATGTACTACAACAAAAAAAAAAAATGCCTTGACAAGAGTGACGAATGAGGTGACAAGACATCATCGCCATTAATCTTTCGGGATTGGGAATACACTAAGTGAGTATCCCAACAAGTGAAAACCAAAAAGAGAAAAGTGGTGAAAGAAAATGGGAAACAATGAGAAGAAGAACAATGAGTAGACGTCAAGGGTTAGGCCCGATAAGGATATCATGCCAAATTTGAATATCCTGAAAACATTACAAGTGACCAAAACATAAAGGGGAAAGGATAAGGAAGAAAGCAAAGGATAAGGGAGGTAGGGGAAAGAGAGGAAAATAAAGGGAAGAAGAAAATAAATAAAAGAGAGGGGAAAAGGAAGGAAGAAAAAGGAATCAAAAGAGGGGTTCCCTTTTTGTCAAAAATAAAAATGGGGCATTTGGGTGCAAGGCACAAGAAGTTTCACTAGCAATGGTAAAGGTGATTTGTAGACATAAATATTTAAATTTTTTTCTCCACATGTGGATGCCTAGAATGTGATGGTAAAAGATAAGGAAATGTATAAATCAGTGACTATTGAGCTTCTCCAAGTGAGATATTGGAAAGAGGAAATATGTGTCTTGGAATTCCATCATTTAATGCATTTAATTTAATGTTTAATTTCCATGTTTGGGCACCCAAGTTGGAGGGAAATTATTGGATCCAAAACTAGTTTCCTTTGATATTACAAGAAGGTAATCCAAGGGTTGAAGAAGTTTGGATTGAATATTCATATTTGAGAACCATGTTTGGGGCTTAAGACATCTTCACAAGTCTATAAAATAAACTCCTTGGATGTAGAATAAATGAGGAATAGTTGAATGTAGCATTACTCTATAGGAACAAGGACAAGTTGAGGCATAAATAGGTTGTTCACAAGTACATATGTATCATAAATAAGATCTAGATCTAATTATGGTAATTCCATATTAAGGAAACTTAATTTCAAATTTGTATATACATTTCATATTTTGATATTGTAGTAGTCAAAGACTTGTATCTTATTCACTGAAGTCATATTTGGATAGATATTAGAGACTCTATTTTCCTCATCATGTTGAAGTATTAAAAACTCTAAGATATTCGCCCTTGAATCCAAGATTTATTCATTTCTCCCTATCTTTCATTTGTTGCATCTAACATATGGCTAGTGCATTAGATGGATGTAAAGAGTGAATTTTCAAATGGTGATCTTCATGAGGAGATCTATATGTAATAGCCTCCATTTTTTTCTAGGAATCTTAACTTGTTTTTAGGTTAGGAATTCTTTGTATGGTCTCAAAAAAGCCCCTAGATATTGGTATAATAATATTGATAGTTTCTTTCTTGCATTTAGTTTTACTTGTTGCCACTCAAATCACATCACAACATCCAAAGACATGGATATGAAAATTTGATACTAGTCTTGTATGTTGATGATTTTATCCTTACTATTAGTTCCTAATCTATGATTTATTGTATTTAGTATAAATTTATGGTGCAATTTGACATGAAAAATCTTGTTCATCTACACTTCTTCCTTGTTCTTCAAGAACTATTTAGTCTACTAAGGGTATTTCCAAATACTAGTAAAAGTATGTCATTGACTTGCTTCATCAATTTTATATGAGTGATTGTAATCCCATGTCTACACCATTCTAGTCTGGTGTCACTTCCACTACCACTTCCAAAACACTTAGTGTTGATCCTATTTTATATAGGGTGTTAGTTGGTATTCTTTTACATTTGAAACACACTTATCTAAATGTCACCTTCACTATTGCCCTTGTCTCCTAATTTTCACATGACCCTTATAGAGTCATTACAAGGAAAAAGGGTATAATTTGAGGTATATTTATGGTACCACCAATTTTGCATTTGGTACACACTAGGGGCTTCATATATAGTAAGCTACACCAACTCAAATTAGGCAAGGGATGTTGAATCATAGAAGTCCACTTTCAAGTTTTTTTTTTTATCTTGGTTCCAATTTAGTTGCATGGTATTGCAAGAAGAAAACCACTATTATATTATCACATAGTGATGTTGAGTATCGAGGAGTAGTTCATGGTATTGAGGAACTATTATGGTTGTGACACCTTATGAGAAAGTTTGGTATTCCACTTGATCATCCTACTATAATTTGGTGTGATAAAAAATTATCATTCATATTTCATGTAACCCATTTGGGCATCAATGGACAAAGCACATTGAGATTCATATGCATTTCATTTGGTAGCTCATACATGATGGTGCTCTACCCTTAGAGTATTTATTTATTAAAGATTAGGTTGTATGTACATATTCGCTAAAACGTTAGCATCATCTCCCTATCTTGTGTTACATTAATTTCTTGGATTAAAGGAAGTTATCCTTGGGGGGTCTTGAGTCCTCCTTCATTTGTATACATTTCTCCTTTTAGAAAGAAATTTGTTCCCACTAGGTTTTCTCCTTCACTCCATTTGTGAGAGAATTTTATTTTGTACATGAGTACCTTATCAAGTCTTGTTTCTGAGACTCATATTTTAGTGAATTAATCCGTAACTCACTTAAGGGTGGGGGTTTTTAGTGTAAATTTTTTATTTTCCAACTAGTTGTCTTTTATCTAGTTCTTACACCTAATAGTCCTATTCACACTAGCTTAAATTCACTTAGTGATTTAGTTGTTTAACCTCATAGACACTTGAAATTTCCCCTCACACTTGTCCCAATTATTTTACATGTTTTATATAGTGATACTTTTAGTGGATAATATACACCAATTGACTAATAGTTAAAATTGGGGATTCAAAATTTGGCTAAAAGTACAAATTATATGATGACTTGAATTGCCAAAGCTTTACAAAATTTTATTTTAGTCCTAGTTAAATCACTATAACATTTATTTTATTAAAATTTTAAACTCAAAACTTTACCATAAAATTTGATATCTAATTAGATCAAATTCACCCAAATTTTATAGGTTATAATAGAAAATGAAATTAATTAGTCAATATCATTATATACTTATCAATTACTTTAGGGACATATCACCAATTTTTAATCACCAACATTGATTTTATTCAAATATAATAGTTGTGGTTATATTTCATGGGTTAACATGTACCCATAGAGTTTCAATGCCCATCAAGACCAAAATTATATTTAGGTCATTAAAGATATGTAATCTACCGACTGGGTTAAATTATGTGGGCCAAAATACACTCATAGAGATCCAATGCCCATGAGGCCTAAAATAAAACCTAAGTCATTAGATTATAAATAAAACCAACAATATTGAAAATTAATTTAGGGCCAATTTAAAATATTTAATATTTAATTTGAAATATTAAAGAATTAATAAATTATAGGCACAAGCACTACACCTTAACCTAGTCAATCACTACTACCCTAAGGCCATTAACTTTCCATAGGAATTTTTTTTTTTAAATTAAGGATCCACCATGGTAATTATTTTCCTATTTTTTATTGAGATTCACCAATATTGTCTATAAAGTTGTAGCAATTTTTAAAAAATTGCTAGTAAAATTAATATTATTTTTTTAAGGAAAGGTTTGCTAATCGAAATTAATAATTTTTTCCAAGAAAATGAAAGATTCACCAAGATTTTATATCCTTTTTTAGGGAGGGTTTCTTAAAGTTATCACTAGTGTCATATCTCTTGGATGGATAGTCACAATATCTATTTTACCTTCCTACTTCATCTTTATATATATAAGGAGAGTTCATTGTACATTCATACATTTTATGATAGTTCATTGGCTTATCTATTGTGCTTGATTAATTTTGTAGAATTTTAAAAAAAATCATTCATTATATGTTCCTCCAATAGAATGTGCATGGGAAAGTTGTAATAATATACTCAATTATATCTACCCTCATGGGTGAAATACATAATGATGATATTAGTTGCTTCTACTGAAGGCTTGGAAAGGTCATATTTATTGAATCCATTTTGACACCTAAAAAACTTTTCCACTTGCTTAAGAAAGGCCTTCATGTTTTAGCACTCTATATTTTATCATTTCATACAACTTAATTACTTTCATTTTCAATCCAATATAAGGAACCATAAGTTCCCTAGAAGTATTCAATAGAATTTCACTAATGTAAGTAGTTCTATGTTTCCATGGGATTTGGAAAAATCATTTAAAATAATAAGA
Source organism: Sequoiadendron giganteum (assembly GCA_007115665.2). NCBI lineage: Eukaryota > Viridiplantae > Streptophyta > Pinopsida > Cupressales > Cupressaceae > Sequoiadendron > Sequoiadendron giganteum. Next base: position 880,421,280 of record CM021100.1, on the reverse strand, counting down.
TCATAGTCATTGATAGCTTCCATGAAAGGAGTGAGACCTTTCATCTTAATAATATTTTAGATAGTTACAATGTTTCAATCCTTTTCATAGGAAGAGGGCTTAGTTATGAGCTTATCTCCTCCCATAATGTCATTCCCCTTAAAAACCTATAAATCATGTTTTAAGGCCACAAAATAGAGTCAAGGTTGATGCAGACAAAATTCTCATTATCAATACAAAATAAACTACCATAAATAGTAATAATTTCCCCCTCCATAAATATTTTATTTAAAAATTATTATTTAAGTAATTTCCATTTGATTATTTTATCACATGTTAGTCCTCGATAGGAAAAATAATGGGTAGATATTAAGGGATATTATTGGATTAATTAGAAATTATTGCTCTAATATTAGGGGGAAGTGTTCCCTCTTTAACCAATAAGATTAGTTTGTAATTAGGCTACCCATATTTTAAAGTAAAACAATTATGTAGTTACCTTTTCTATATACATGAATGATTTTAATGTTTTCAAATGATTTTAAGATTATTTAGCATTATTCATAATATAATTATAAGATAGAAGGATAATGATGTTTAAGTTTAACATGTATATTAAAAATTGAGCACCTATCAATGCCAATTTTGTTTATCTCAAGATTCTTACCCAATACTATAAGAGGGCACCAAATGTTTTTCCATATTATTTGACTCAATGTAAAAAAACATAAATACAACAACTAGCTTGCCTTGGAAATTCTTGGTAACCCTCTCCCCTTGCCTAACCTAGGCTTCTTTTATTAGATCTATCAATGTTTAGTTTGATCCACCCTATATTAGGAAGATTCTAAATAGTGGTCTTTCACATTTTCAGCTTATCAATATCAACATTATCAAGAAGGGAATTAAGGTTTAAATTTGTATTTTTTCTTAGAGTTATCAAAGGAAGATATTTAGGATTTTTGATCTAGAAGACTCAACATTTCCCTAGATGGCTAAAAACAATTTCAGAAAAAAACATGTTACAAGGTTGAATTTTTATGTTATAATATATTTTTTGTTCCTTTTCTATCAATGAATCAAATACCATAGGGTCACCAAAGAGAAAAATTCTTAGGGCCATACCCAATGGGTTTTAAAAAATATGAGGATATCTTGTCTATGGTTTTGAGAAATTAGGCATTGGATGAACAAGTGATTTATATATGAATTCTTTATCCTTTTCACATAATAATCATTTGTTTGCTAGAGAAAATTTTCTAAATTTAATATTGTCAACTATAAGGATTTTACTTTGGAAATAAAATCACCATAAGAAGTTGACCATAGATATAAGTTTGTGGTTCTAGATACTATACTAGATAAACCTAGGGTATGGTAGCTCTATGGTTGATTAAAAATAGATTTTATTGAATACATTATAGCAGGGTTGTTTGACCATAATAGTGAGATTATTTGGGGTTAAGAATGTAGTTTAGTTTGGTTACAACTATTTTTTGATTGTATAGTTTATGAGTTTAATACTTGTTGAGGTATGCCCATAGAGGAACACCCTCTTGAATCTAAGCTAAGCCCAAAGTGTAGGAGAGATAACTCACTACTGTATCTAGTTATCTTCGAGTCCTCCATTATTCTATTGATGAACCATTTTCATTCACTTTTTGACAATCATGGCCTTACATGAGTGATTTATGGTTCTAGAAAGTGGAGTATTAATTTTGAGACCTAACAATTCCAATGCAATAGTATCTAATATACTAGTCACGCAATTGGATATCTTTCAAACATTTCACTATATAGTGTTTCTCTAAAATGTAGTAGTATATTGAACATAGTGGTGACATAAAGACTCTTTGATTTTGTCACACAATTAGTAGAGTTCAAGTGAAATGTTGGATAGCCATGTGTCCTCCCCAAACCTCTTATTTTGATCATTTCTTGCTTTCAATTCGATTCCTTTTATTAGAAACTAAATTAATTTGATTATGTTATTCTAGATGTCTATAATTGGACAATAGGTTATTCTTAACAATGAGAGATAACCTACTTTGATTACTCAAAATATTTACATTCTATTATGAAGCACCAACCATCATTATTAGTTTTATTTTCCACCTAACTATAGTAATAAGAGCTCCTTGGTAATTTATTTAACTTTATACAATCCAAACCCAAAATGACTCTTAAGAAAATAAAGGATCTATTACTTATATAGGTTCATTATTCTTTTCATGAATATCTAGATCTAAATATTTACTTCTCATGTTGATTAAGGATTCTCATATACTTTTAAATGCATGGCCGCCTTAGATTTGCATAGATATCAAAGTGGGGGGAACATAGCAATGAAATAAACATATGATGACTTTTTAGTTTACTTGTGTATCCACTTTTGTTAACTATCATAAATACACTAAAATATTCACAAGTGGCATATTCTTTTCTTAGGCTTGGCTTATTTCTTGATTCATGATCACATCCATTTTACACTCTTCACAACACTTTTTGTACATTTTCCATTTACATAACATTATTGTACTCTCATATTCAATTACTTCCATGCATTCACTTCCTACCTCAAAACTCTCTTTACCCAATGGTTAAATTTTAGTTATCCTAAAATAATATTTCTATGTCCACATTCAGATCGTTGAAGATTTGAACGAAAAAATTTTAAATTGTAGTTGGTAGGAGTTGTTGGAATATGGCTTGTAAGTGTTGTCACTGATGACAACCTAAATGTCATCCTAAGTCTTGCATACAATCTACAATATAGTTTTGGTTTCTATCGGCAGAACAAAGTAAAGTACATGGCATCCGGTTATAGGCATAAAATTTGATCTGAAAACCTTACCGAATAGATATTTTGGGTTGTGGATCTTTGAGGAAGTTTTTTTGATGTTTGTAATACCTTGGTGAAGTATTTTTTTATGCGCACTCACTGGTACGTGATCTATGAGATCTGGTGCACTAATCTGTTGGTTATTTGTGCTAGAAGGTCGACCTGACGAGTATAGTAATCGTGGATGTATAAGGAGTAAATAATTAAATATCTTCATGCTTGATTAAGTTTTGTTTGGGTCATATCTTTGTCTTAACTGGATTTGGAGGATGCGCATAAAGAATTAGTGGTGGATCTAGCTGACAAGATGAAAGTAACTTAATACTTTATGAAGTCGACTGATGAATGAGTAAATCCTTATTAGCGGATATATATATAGGAGATTAGTTCTATCATTTGGAAGCAGATAGAGGTGTGTCTAGTAGTGAATAAGTTTTAAAATGTGTGAATATGTTTGTGATGCAAAAATAAATAGAGTAATGGTGCGGATGTTGGATTTATGAGAAAATCATAATAAAGCGAAGAGCAGAATCAGTCTATAGATCCAAAATTTAATCTATGAGCTTCACCAAAACTGTAACCTGACATAAATAGATGATATCATCTCAATTCAACCTTCATATGGTCTTAATTTGAACTTTTGTATGACAATGAGCCTCTTCTTTTGAGCAGTGAGCTCTAGGCAATGTGCTTGAATTCAAGTGTATTCTCTTTTGTAAACAATTATATTTGAGTACTCAAATTGTGGATTAACCTCCACTGTGGTTTTTCCCCTACCAGGGTTTCCATGCAAAAATTTGTGTGTCATGGTGTTATGAATGTTTCCTTTGAATGCTTGCATCTTTCTTTTAATGTAATGATAGAATGGTTTAAGTTTTAGAGTAATAAAATTTTAAGATTCGTTTAACATTGATTCACCCCCCCTTTCAGTGTTCCCTTGAGTCCAACAATTGGTATCAGAGCACAGTTCCTCTGAAGAAGTTTAGCAGCTTGAGGTGGATCTTAGAATGTGATGGACTCTGGTAGTCTTAAGTAGCAGCTTTTGGTGGCATTTGATGACCTTGATCAATCTAAAGAAGTACAAGAATTAAAAGAAAATCTTAGAGATGTTGAGAAATTCATCCAGTCATTGAAAGATCAGATTGTTAAATCCAGGGAGAAAAGAAAGGATCTTTGTGATTAGATACAGTAGAAGGAGAACGAAGATATGGATGACGCTCATTTGAATCAAACCTTGAAGAAAATAACCGAAGAATGTGAAAATATTGCTAGAGACAATACAAACCTAAAACATGAGATGGAATCTATGATGATGAAGATGACTAAAGAGATTGAAGAAAGGAAGAAAAATGAAGAAAATCTTTCTCATACCCTGAAAGAGAAATTTGATGAATGCAATAAAATAAAAGGGGAATTCACTCAGTTGGAAAGTGAATTACAAAGAACTAGAAATAATGAAGAAGAACTTGGTAAGTAGATTGCTACTCTTAAGAATGATCTTGTAATTGCAAATGAATACAAAGAAAAGTTTAAGATTAGTTCAGTAAAACTTGATGAGTTGACTCAAGGACAGAAGAGTGGAAATGATAAGAGAGGTCTTGAATATGAAAAGGGAGAAAGTTCCAGATTAGGACAAAAGAATTTCAGACATAACAAAAATGGAAGGTGTCTGGTAAGACAACCTAATGCGCAAAATTTTAATGGGTATTTTTTTTCTTGTCATAAGTTCGGTCATATGGTTGCTCAGTGTAGAAGTAATATGAAGTCAAGAGTTTCATCATTCTATGGTCAGTGTTTCAATTGCAAAAATTTTGGTCATAAATCAATTGAATGCAGAAATGTGTCAAGTTACTTTGTTGATAGAAGAAATGTTGAATGCTATACATGTGGGAAAATTGCGCATATTTCTAATCAATGTAGATCAAGAAGAAACCAATAGAATAGACAAGAAAAAATTATGTGCTACAACTGCAATAAGTATGGTCACATTGCAAGATTCTACAAAAAAAAAAATGTAGACAAAAGAGGTCTAGTATACAGAGGCAAAAATATAGAGAAAATGATAAAGGAAAAGAAAAGGTGGCTATGGATGAAATCAAAGATCAGATGAAAAAGACATGGGTAAGGAAGAATGATTTTGATGTTGGAAATGGTTCCATACTGGAACCTGCTTCCGGTAATGATGCAAGAGCATCCATGGCTTAGTGGCAATCTTGTGTCACCAAAAAAAGAGATTTATTATTTTAATTAATTGCAATTTTTGGTGTGACTTGAATTTCATGTTTGTTTAATGAAATTCATAATTTTTGTTGTGAATTTGGGTGTCATTTCATGTTGCAAGTTAAATTTGAAATTTGGAGCAATTTGAATAAAGGGAGGAAGTGAAGAAAATGCTTTAAAAGCAAAAAGCCAGAAAAAGAAAGTATGGGTGTGTGATCTTGAGAGGCTTCCAATTTATTATGTAACTCCAAATTTTAAATTTCAAAATTCCTAAAAAATAGGAGACCTGGGAGTGGATGCCTAGTTTGGGAAAATCGGTTTTTTCTTTTATTTCATGAAAGTGGGAAAAACAATTAAAGCATGCTTCCACTCACAAATGATTGTGGAATTGGAAAGGATTATTTTATTCAATATTTTAATGCATTTTAATTATTTTGGAGACATCCAAGATTTGGGCATTGATTTTTGGGAGATTCCTTTGGAATGGAAGCAAAATTCTCTGAAATGAAATTTCATTTGTATTTCATGAAAGATGGAATTTGTTTTATTGAAAATGTATTTCATTTTTGGAATTAATTATTCTAGATAATAGGAGAAGGCACGGGAAGGTGTGGATTATCTCCAGGAAGGATTCTGAGGAGTGTTATTGAAGATTGAGTGTTGTTTATAGAGGTTTGAAGAGCACCAGTTGTTGCAGATTTTTGTATTAAAATTGTGCAAGTAGTTTTGTTATTGCAGGTGTTGAGAGAAATTGTTGTGTAGAATTGATTTGCTGCTGCAAATAGTTTATTTTTGTATCTTCTTAGAGTCATGTAAGGGCTTGTTGCAGCCCATTGCTCATTTGGGAATGATTGTAATTTCATTTTCTAGAATTAATTGGAGTTTGGAACCACTGGTTGCAAGTTGCAAACCAAAAATTTATATTTGGTGTGAGGATTTATTTTCTTGTGAAGTGTTTACCAGTGAGCTGTGAAAGCTTTGTAAATCAGATTTCTTTGAATAATTTTTTTTGTTATTCAGCTCTCTATATTAGTGGTATCAGAGCAGCAAGATCTTGAGTGTGTAATAGACCACCGAAGAGAGGCAATTGCACGAGGACTGTGTTGTGGGTATTAAAAAAAAAAAAATGGATGGGAGAGGAGCCCATTGTGGTGGAGGTAGAGGAAGAGGAATAGGAGATAATTTTGTCAGGAATGATGATTTAATAATTTTGAGAAGGCAGGTTGAAACTTTGCAAAATGAGATAAGGAGAGGATTTACAAGAATGGGAGACCTAAGGAGTGATGAAGAAGATGAAAGCACAGAGAATGTTAGTTTAAATATTGAACAAAGAGAAGAAGTTGCAGCAGTTGCAAGAGATCCATTGTTAAGGGTTTTAACAAAAATAGGAAAAAAAAACAAATATTGATGTTCCTACCTTTAATAGGATATTGAATCCAGAAGAACTGATAGATTGGATAAATGATATGGAAGATTATTTTGAATTTAGGGAAGTTGGAGACCCAGACCGAGTACGGTTTGCCAAGACAAAATTGAAGGGACATGCTTCAATTTGGTGGAAAGAAATTCAGTTGGAAAGAGGAAGAAGAGGAAAAGAGAAGATTACAAGATGGGATAAAATGGTGGAGAAACTTAAAAGATAATTTATTCCCGTGGATTATGAATTGGACCTGCTCAAGAAAATGTAAGGTTTGAGATAGGGCAGCAAGAGTGTGAAAGAGTATACAGAAGAATTCCATAGAATTCTTATTAGAACTGAACATTCTGAGGTGACCAAAGAGAAGGTTGCAAGATATATAAATGGGTTGAGACCAGGCATTCAAGAAGAAATGGCACTTGTTAGAGTTGTGACAATGGAAGATGCTTATCAAATAACATTAAAAATAGAAGAAAGAATGAATAGGAGGTTTGAAAATAGGCAAAAAGAAAAGGAAAAAAATAATTTTCAGCAGTATGAGGATAAGATTGGAGACACTAAGGGCAGCAAGGAAGAAAAATGGGAGAGTTCAAATCAAACACATGACCAAAGTTTCAAAGGAAGAGGAAGATTGGGTAGAGGATTTGGAAGAGGAAATTACAAATTAACTTGTTTCAAGTGTGGAGAAGATGGGCACAAATCATATGAGTGTTCTCATGAAGAGGAAATACCAAGAAGAAGGACTGAAAATCAGAATAGGGCAAAAAATGTGAATAGAGAAGATGCAAGATCATCACATTTTGAAGAAGCAGAAGATGGTAAAACTTTAATGGCAAGGAGAACACTGTTAAATGAAGATGATAAATCCATTCAAAAAAGAAGTTTGTTTAGGACAAGATGCAAGTGTGAAGGAAAGGCATGCAATGTCATTATTGATAGTGGAAGCACAAACAATCTTGTGTCTGATGAAATGGTAATAAAATTGCAGCTAGAAAGGAAGAAGCACCTGAATCCATATCGGATAGTATGGGTACAAGATGACAAGAAGCTTTTGATTAGTGAACAATGTGAGGTAAAATTTAAGATAGGAGGCTATTATGATGAAGTTTTATGTGATATTCTCCCAATAGATGCTTGTCATATTCTTCTAGGAAGACCTTGGCAGTTTAACAGGAAGGCAATGCATGATGGTTATGCCAACACATACACATTGATGAAGGATGGAGTGAAACACAAATTGAAGCCATTGAAAGAAGAACTGGGTAAGGTTTGCAGCAATGCTAGGTCTTGTTTGGTTGATGAAATCAAACTATTAGATGGTATGAATCGTAAATATGTTAGCTTTGTTGACACTAACCATCAAGAAGATGAGAAAGGTGAATTGTTGACTCAAATTGAAGAAGAGATCTCAAGTGAAAAAAAGGTAGCAACAAAGGGTAAAGTAAAATATGATTTTATTGTTTTCTTTGATGAGAAAGAGAGTGAAGAAGTAGATAAGTTAGTTGCAACAAAAATTTATTTTGATAAAGTTGAATTTGAAGGTTAATGTGGAGTTTCTTGAAGAGTACTTGTTGGAGAACAATGGAAGTGAAAATGTCTTGATTGGTGGGCATGATTCCTTTTCATGTAATGAGGAAATTAAGTATTTTGATGATAGCACTAACACTGTTTTGAGTGAAGGAAAACAAGTTGCAGCAATATCATGCCTTTCAAAAGGCATTGAAACAATGGAATTTCATGAAGGAAATATAGTTGAAGGAGGTGGAAAAGATGGAACAACGAATGAGGAAAAAAAATACATTTTTTTTTATGAAGGAGAAGGTATAATTTTAATTGTTAGTTCTGATTTTGATGAATTATATTGATGGGACAATAGATTTGATGCTTTGAATTACATGATGGGTAGTAGAAGGATGAAGCATGGTAATGTTGTAAGTTTGCAGAAAGTGGTGCATAGAAATATTTCAGTGGATAAGGCAATGAGGTGGATCCAAGATAGACATAAGGTTTACAAATATTTTTGAATGCAAATCATGAAACATTTCTTTCTACCATGGGTGTCTGATGCAGGAGCATCCATGGCTTAGTGGCAATCCTATGTCACCAAAAAAAGAGATTTATTATTTTAATTAATTGCAATTTTTGGTTTGACTTGAATTTCATGTTTGTTTAATAAAATTCATAATTTTTGTTGTGAATTTGGATGTCATGTCTTGTTGCAAGTTAAATTTGAAATTTGGAGCAATTTGAATGAAGGGAGGAAGTGGAGAAAATTCTTTAAAAGCAAAAAGACAGAAAAAGAAAGTATGGGTGTGGGGTCTTGAGAGGCTTCCAATTTATTATGTAACTCCAAATTTTAAATTTCAAGATTCCTAAAAAATAGGAGACTTGGGAGTGGATGCCTAGTTTGGGAAAATCAGTTGTTTCATTTATTTCATGAAAGTGGGAAAAACAATTAAAGCATGCTTCCACTCACAACTGATTGTGGAATTGGAAAGGTTTATTTTATTCAATACTTTAATGTATTTTAATTATTTTGGAGACATCCAAGATTTGGGCATTGATTTTTGGGAGATTCCTTTGGAATGGAAGCAAAATTCTCTGAAATGAAATTTCATTTGTATTTCATGAAAGATGGAATTTGTTTTATTGAAAATGTATTTCATTTTTGGAATTAATTATTCTAGATAATAGGAGAAGGCACGGAAAGGTGTGGATTATCTTCACGAAGGATTCTGAAGAGTGTTATTGTAGATTGAGTGTTGTTTACAGAGGTTTCAAGAACACCAGTTGTTGCAGATTTTTGTATTAAAATTGTGCAAGTAGTTTTGTTATTGCAGGTGTTGAGAGAAATTGTTGTGTAGAATTGATTTGCTGTTGCAAATAATTTATTTTTGTATTTTCCTAGAGTCATGTAAAGGCTTGTTGCAGCCCATTGCTCATTTGGGAATGACTGTAATTTCATTTTCCATAATTAATTGGAGTTTGGAACCACTGGTTGCAAGTTGCAAACCAGAAATTTATATTTGGTGTGAGGATTTATTTTCCTGTGAAGTGTTTACCAGTGAGCTGTGAGAGCTTTGTAAATCAGATTTTTTTGAATAATTTTTTCTGTTATTTAGCTCTCTACATTAGGTAATTCTCCTAGTAATTGATTTTAGGCCACTGACCTAGGGGAGTCTTTCAAGAAAATATTTCCTCCCTTGTCTATGGATGGTACCAAAACAAAGAAAATAGTCGAGAAGATGTATTTATGGTGTACATAAGTTTTGGATATCTTTCACGAAAATAATTCAGATAATTCATAGGTTCGTAAAAGATTTTTTTGTCGATGTTTGGGAAAACAAAGTTTCCATAAATTTAGGGCAAACACATTTATTGCAAGTGTGTGAGTTATAAAAGACAAGTTGAAACCGTCATTTGTCACTTTGCATCAAAGAAGAAAAGAAGGAGAGTACTCGATAGATAGATTACGAATAGTAGTAGAATTTGGCAAATAAATGACTATGTGACTAAAAATTTTAGTCACATGACTAAAAATCATAGTCACGTGACTAACACTAGTAGAATTTGACAAATAAATGACTAATTTATTCATCATATGTGACTAATTTGTTCATCGAGTAAAACCACAACTAAATGACTAATATTAGACAAATAAAAATGACTATTTACTCCTCTATTATTTTTTCTTTTGAATTTAATCATAATCCATAGAGCTTAAGCCCCCCTCATGGGACCCCTACCTAAGTGGGCCATTGAGCCGTCTAAGTTTTGTAGTGCACCAAAAATACCTATTGTGTGGAAGACATTGCATCTCGATGTAGTCTTAAGGTCTTCACATGTTTTATAAAAGAAATTAATATTTCACAAATAAAAATAACTAAATAATTAGTCACACAAATAATTCAGTCCTGCAATCATATCAAATAACATATAGTTCTACCAATGATTCAATAAGAGTTATGGTACATATAATACATATATATTATCGATTATTTCAATCCATTTGAATAGAACATTTAAGGAGTCCAGAATCAGTAGTGTTATTCCAATAGTCCACCATGATGGGGTCAGAGAGGAAGCATGTTAGGGAGCCCTAACTTCACAACATCTAAGCCCAAGAGCACGGAGTATATTAGGGAGCCCTAATTTAGATTTATCTAAATTTATTTCATTCCATTATTTATCACTTATTATTAATTGTTTAAGCTAGTCACATGCAACTAGAATTTGTAGCACATCCATGCACAAACACATACTCTCTAACATATTAACATACATATAGTTTTCTATCGACGCAATCCTTGAACCTCCTTTAGGTGCAAGTGTTAGTATATATTCCTCTCTATATAGAATTGTCTCCCCTCTATCTCTCTTTATTATTCCTAATCTCTCCAAAGATCAATTAAACTATCAGATTTTTATATATTAATTTAATTTGTTCTATATAAAATTATATTAATTATTAATTGCAATAATTTTATATTTTTATGATAGAATACAATATATAATAATAATATAACCTATATATACTATTAAAAATAATAATATATATAATTATATTATATATAATTTAATATTATTACTATTATATTAAATATATATAATATATTAATTATATTTTATTTATATTTATTATATTAATTTTTATGTCGGAGCGACAATTTTTTCATATACATAAAAATACTTTCGAATTGTTAGTTCCTTAGAAGGTACTATAAGCAACACCTCTTCCTTAACAAGTTATTAATAATTTTGATTTTAACAAATAAGAATTCAATTTTATTTTTTATTTATAAATATTTATATACAGTTAAAGTAATATGCAAAATATTTAACAAAACAAATGTCCAAAATGAATTATGTGAAATGTAATTGGCTAAAAAATTTTGAACAATAAGGGCAATTTTCCTTTCATTATCAAAATCATCGTTATAGTGGGAAATGGAAAAGGTGGGAGAAAATGGCATGTTTTCCTCTACTGAACTTGCTCGAAAAAATTGCAAAGGGTTTACATTTGAGCTTGAAAATCCATTTCAAATGCATTTCTTTCCTCAAGATTGCGAAGAGCTCTGTTGTAAGTGATTTTCCCATTTATAAACAGGAATGGGAAGGGAATTTGGGAATCACAATTACAGAGTACCTACCTTTTGGAGTTTTTTGTAGGTAAAATGAATTTTAGTTTTGGTTTTCATTATTTTAGTAGGATTTTTAGAAATTTGATGTGGGTTTTTGATGTTTTGGTTGCATTGTTGTAGAACCAAGTCAGCAAATGCATTCAACGGGAGGAAGGACCAGTTCTTGATAAGGATGCCTTAGATTGTATGGAAATCATGGCTGTGAGTAATTCATGGTAGGATCGCACTCTCTGTGACGACTTCCACTAGTATGGTATGGAGGGAATTGGAGCAATAGTTTGGTCTTCTTAGCATGGTTATTCATTTATATTGTTATTGAGTTTTAGATTTTAACTACACATGGATTTTACAAGAACATATCTCTAATCTCATCCTTCTTTCCTCCAAAATCAGATTTTGTCCGAGCTTCTCATATTTGATTTTTCACACATCATTTTTCCATCACTAAAAGGTGCGGCCTGGGAAAGCCTACTTTTTATTGCTACAATTAAAAAAAACTCACTTTAAGTTTGTGTAATTTCCACTAGTTGCTATGTATGGCATCAACTCAATCTATAATGCCCCGCCAAGTAATCTTAAAGGAAGTTGCAATTAACATCATAAACGAACCAATTTTTTTTATAAAATGCATTTAACATACACATTCACTTACTAGTTCACAACAACTTCTAAGACTACAAGGTTATGATTACTTAAACCCACACATACATATTACATATAACCATAGCCTTATGAATTTTATGAAATAAACATCATACATCATAAAAATACCACATACCATAATAAGATAATCAACCAAAATACAATCTTATAAACATTAACTTAATCCAATAGTTACATCACTCATTCCCAAAATGAGGCAATAGTACAAATGTATTACAATTACATAACTCCACCTCATAACAAAAGAGGGGTAGATAACTTATACAAAATGAAATATTGTAATACAAGATAATATAACAAGAACCGTGAGCTGTCCATCTGGATGTCTCACCGCCAAGTATTGAAGATCGATGGAGACCCAACGGTTTTGATGCATGTTCCACCTTACCAATGTGGTACCCGAAAACCCACCCCCCATGCTAGCAGATAGTAACAAAGTAACATGGATAAATATTCTACTACCTCTAACCAAAGGCAGACTCAAACCGACTCATACTGTTATAACCAACCAAATGAATTAACAAGTACAACTCATTCACCATACAAGTACGAATTAAGTACAACTCAAATACAATATAAGTACAAATCAAGTACAATACAAGTACAAATCAAGTATAACTCCAATATCACTGACATAGGTCACATTGCTTACAGACATAAAGTAGATCAAGTATGTTCACAAAACCATACATATAAACAATTAACAACAGTTGTCTTAGATAGAGTGTCATCGCAAGGTTTGTCATGAGATCTCCTCTGGGCATTCTTCATAAGCTCCAGCACAAGTAATCCTAGTGGCCTCAACCGAATTCCGACACTCATACTCACTCATGCGGAATCAACTACCTCTCGCAGAAACAAGATAGTTGATCTTGTCATTCCAAGCCTTCTCACTCATCTCAAGTCTAAACAAGCCCTTGTGTCTATGAGTGAGGATTAAATTATCTTGATTAATGTGAAGTTAGTCATAATTTTCTAAGTGCATTATTTTAATTATCACTTGTTTAAATCACTCCTGAAGGTTATCCAGTTTACCTCTTTGAGCTATGGCGCCTAACATAAGTCACTCTTCTATTCGACAACACACACCCAAACAATCCACCAAGGGAACCACAAGTGCATACCAACTAGGCATCATAATCCACTCCAACACAAAGAGGATACAAATAATAAAAACTCACTTCAAATATCTTGGAGGCAACAATCACATAATCCACTCCTTTCACAAGAAGTACAAAAGATCTCACTCCAAACATTTTGGAGGCAACAACACATAGTCCACTCCTTTCATAGGAGGAAACAAATAAAAGAACTCACTCCAAACATCTTGGAGGCAACAAACACATAGTCCACTATTTTCACAAGAGGCAACAAGATGAAACCACATACCAAGATCACTCCATACAAAGAGACACGGATCCCATAATCCGCTCCTAAACTAAGGAGGTGCAAACATTCTCGTTCGTGAAAACTAGGTAAAACTGAAAATACGCCATGCACTACCCAAGGGAAAACAACTGGATGGCATAAAGATTCAACAACTCTTATCCTCTAAGTTCTTCTGAAAGACTTATAATTTAGGACTAACACTAAATCCCAAAACCAACAATGCAACTTGACAACATAACAACCAAAATATTCAAGTCATTAATCAAATTTAATATTTGGATTTCCTAAATTCATACTCATTCAATAGGTAGTGTTGACAAAGTCAAAGACACAATAACTAGATCATCTAAAATAATCATAACCCCTATTTTCCTTTTCATTACTGAAAATCTAAAACAATTAAACTTACTTCCTTTTACTGAATACAGAGAATTAAATCCTTTAAGATAATCACGAGGAAGATACTACTTTTGGATATACTAAATCCATATCTCTTTCATAATCCAATCACAATGATTCAATTAATCTAAATAAAAATTAATAAATAGCATAATTGATTGTCTCATCAATAAAACTTCTTAATTTACTTTTAAATCGATACAAATCTATGTAAGTAACTATTTCCATTTCCTAACCAACTCTTACATCTCATTCAATTTTCTATTTAAAATATTCAATCACTTTAATATAATAACATATTGTTTCTCTATCTATTTTCCATATACACTAATCAATCCATTTTTAAATCTCTATTCAATAATATATTGCATGCATCTCATTAAAATAAAATACGATAATGAATTTTACACTTAATATATATATATGCTCCATATTATATAGACATCAAATATATATATTAATAAATTTAATTACATGTATTCTTTAATATTTCATTCACAATGACGAAATTACTCTATGGAACTAAATAAAACATAATAACTATTTGTCTTTTTCAATATAGTTAGTTCATAAATTTACTTCTAATGCAACTTAACACTATTGCAAACAATCTTTTCAATTTTCTATCCGGAGTCTATGTCTCTTCAACTATCCATTTAAAAACATACATTTTCATCAATGTATAAAAATATCTTTTGGCTTATCTATTTGACCATGCATTCATATTGTTTCTAATTAAATTTTATTAATTAAAACAAACATTTAAATATAAATATTTCTATAATTCTTCAATATATTTAAATATCTTCTTCCTTATCAATTTTGACCATACATTCAAAATTTATCTTTTAAATTCTTCATGCAAAGCTAAATTACACGCACTTAAATAAAACAAAGTAAATACTAATTGAAAATACTCATGGATATATAAATACATTTCAATATATTTTCTTCAATCATATTAACAAAATAAATATTTCTTTTTAAATCAAGTAATTACTTCTATTAAAAAAAATATCTTTCTCTATACATTTTCTACACATACTAATCATATTTTTTAAAACACTAATAATACCCAATTTGCAAACAACAGAATAAAATAATATAAAATATTATTTATTCTCTCAAATTGATATATACCTTCAATATATATATACTAAATATAAATTAATATATTTAAATATATTTAATCATTAGCATATCTTCTATTTTTTACAGAATATCAAATTGTTTAATTCAAAATAAAATCTCTTATCATCAATTTTCCAATATATATATATTTTCAATTAAATCAAATTAATAATTGGATCTTTTACACGTGAATTTAAATTTCACAATTAAATTTTAAATTATGGATTTCATTAAATCAAATATTTAACTCCTTCAATTAAATTTTAACATGTCATTTTAAAATAAACAATAATCTCTCATACGTTTATAATTTTAATTCCACTAATCTAATATACAAATTTTATTTAAAATAATATAAACAAATATAATACTTTAATATTATTTTAATATTATAATAACAATACATAAAATATTAATATTTATAAATATCAATTTATTATTATTTTATTTTCAAAGCAGCCATGGGAAAATAACTTAACAGCAGTTTCATGTTTCAAGCATAACTCAAAAACTACGATCTGGGTATTTGCGATTTTTTGACGAAGATAAGAAAATTTCAAAATGCAAAAACCCTTTAAATTTTCTGACAACTCAGTTTGTGAAAGTGGAGTTATAGGCGACGCAACCAGACCATTTTACGATAAAAAATATAACTATACTGCAGATTTTAAAATCTGCTTTTTAATAATAAACAAAAATTTTCATTTTCTAAAAACATTCTAAATGCATTGTTCAATCTCTATGTTTGATTTCAATAACAACAAAATCTATTTCCCCAAATAGTTTAAATTCAACTAACATTTTCACAATTTTCACTCAAGAATTTTCACAAGCAAAGGTTGTAAATTTGTTTAATTTTTTTCTTCTAATATCAAATTTATTTTTTAAAACAGATTTAACAAACAAATATTTAATCATTACTATTTAAAAAAAAAAATCAAGAACAATAAAACACAAAGAGAAAAACCTGGTACAAGAAACTACAGGAAGAGATGAATTTCTGATGCAAGCCTCTTCCAAGGATTTCTTGAATTTTTTTCAATCCTCCAATGAATCCAATCCAAAATCCAACAAATGCAATCAATATTTCTTTCAATCAATTCTACAATCAAACTTTCTTCAAACCTTTGTACAAATTTTCCAAAATTTCTTCCCTGCTGTAAAAATGTATTTTTTTCTAAATCTCTTTCTGCTGCCCTAAAATTAAAACATGTATTCTTTATAAATTACAATTACCTAATACAACCCTAAATCACATTACATGCAAATTAGATATTTCAATTTCAATTTCAATTTTTACAACCCTAATTCACATTACATTTCAATTAGATATTTCAATTTCAATTTTCGAAAACCCACTTTCAATTTAAAATGCAATTTGAAATAATAAATTAATTTTCAAAATTGCAACTAATTTCTCAAATAAACATTTAATTACAATTTCCAATTTAATTCCCACATGTTGGAATTAAATTCCAAAATTAATTCTAATTCTTTTATTTCCTTTCATTATCTTGCATCACGTTTAATTAATTAATTTAATTATTTAATAACTAAACTCAACCCCCCTTGGATTAAATTTAATTAATTAAATAATTTAAATATAATTAATTAATTTAAATATAAACTTTTATCCACATTGCATTATTTAAATTAAATAACCATCAACATGATTTAAATGCAATTATTCTAAGTATCTATTTCCAAATCAATAATCCTTCAGAATTAAATAACATCAAAGCAAGATAGGCAATGACTCGACACACACAACTGACGACACACTAAGGCTAGGGTGTAAACTTGACACATGTTACTTAGCTACTATCTCTCATTCAACTTAACCATTGGATCGACACGCTCAAACTTGTGAAACCAGGTGGAATCGGTGTCATGTACCTGCAATCTTGCAATTAAGTAAACAACATCATACAATATATCCAGCATATAATACACACCGTAAATAAAGAATTACGGATTCGTAGGGCGCTCGCAAGCGAGTGATGCGAAGCTGTCCTCTTCACCAATACACTCATCGAAACTGGCACTTCCATCATAATTCCAATAATCTCATAATAATATCTCATGTTAACTCTACAGCATCATTAATTCATAATACATGTGAAACAATAATCAGATAACTACATCCCACAATAATAGTTGTTACTCAATAGTAACGATCAAAACATCATAACAAAATGTATCATGTATCAAAGTAACTACAACCAAACATAGCATAAAGCAACTTGAACAAGAATCAAAACGGAGGGGTATTACACAATCACCCTCCCTTTCTTCTGGCCTTCTCATATATTCATTTTTTTCCATTATATATGTCTAGCATGTCATTCTTGTTGCCTAATACTCCACGCAACCCCTTGCCTTCTTCCCCAAAATCTGCATTTTATTTTTTATCTTTTAAATTTCCCTTCTCCCCCAAAATTTGCATTTTATTTTTTATTTGGAGTGTATTTTCTTTGTTAGTTCTTAAGAGGCTTTCACTAATTTTCTAATCAACATTTGCAAATTGGGTATTTTAAGACTTCATACTTTTTAATTTTTCCTATTTTGGGTATTTCAATACTTTTTATTCTATTCAGCTCTTGCATTCTTGTTTTTGGGATGTTTACTGTTGTTCATCTATCTTTCTTAAATGGTAAAATCTTACCTCCATATAAAAAATGTTGTTCCATTCGGACCACCCATAAAAGTTCAAAACCTATATAATGTCTCCTCTCAATTTGTCTTAACCTTGAATTCCATAACAGATATATTTAAAATGTGCTATATAAATCTTCTGTACCTGCAGGTTTCACATTTTAAAGTATCAAAAGGTTATAAGAATCAATGCTTTGCAATTTAGCGTTAGTTTCTTGATAGTGTAATTTTCAGAATGCAAAACCTAATAGTAAGGAAACATGATGAAGAAATCAATAAAAAAAACTTTTGAATAGGTAAAAAGCTTTCAAAAGGATAGTGTTGAAGATTTTGAAATGGATATTTGAGGGACATCAAGTTTACTTGTCATTATATGTAGCCATGATAATATAGTGAAAACCTTGCATTCTCTAAAGAGAATTTTTAAAATACAATGCAATAGGCTTGTTCATCCAACCACTTTGGGCATTAAAGCTAATTAAAATATTGGTTTCCCTAAAATTGTACGTACCAAATTATGGAAATTTGGCTTAAAGTGTCTTTCCAAGTGCATAAGTCTAATTTATGTTTTCCTTTTATTTGGTAAGGGAAGCATGGAAATTGATAGCTCAGCTTCAATTGTTAATGGGCTAATTGATTTCTTGAACGAGTCTTTGTTGGATTCTCTTTCTATCTTTACATACTTTGTTGCCTCCTCCTTTTGCCCTGCATTTCCTCATTCTTCATAATTTCACTGTAGTAATTTTCAACTGTAGAGCAGAGTCCTCTAAAACAATAAAATCCTATTCAAATCAGAACAATATTGTTTATAATACCATAATCCTATCCAAATTTGGAAGTTTCTAAATAGCCAATTCACACTCCAAGTCTCTAGCTATGATATAGTGAATCCTTGGGATGGACTAGGCATCTTGTTTGACTTTTTTTTTGGGTGGTGCGCAAGAAATTTCTAGAATATTTTCATTTGTAAAAGAATAAATACATTTCAAATGTATAGTAGATTCCTCTCAAACAAGATCCCTTCATGACGATTTTGGAAATCTAGCAAGTTTATTAAAACAATTATATATTTCAGCACCTCTTAGTGCAATATTATTGACATCAAAGATACACTGAACAAGAAACAAAACCAACATAGAAGAAGTATTTCAAATAAATACATTATTTTGGTAGAGAAAATATCAGAATTAAAATCCATAAGTTCTATGAGGAAGCAGAAAGCCAGAAATACATTTTTTTTTTCAGGCTCCACAAGCACAAAGCCATAAATAAAGTAATTTGCATAGTCATAGATATTGATTCTTATTTGTCTTATGCCATCAGCTGAAAGCTTAATTTGGTCCCATCTTTTATGCATAAACATTTTCAGAGCTTGGAAATTCTCTCATGAATTTTTACCTTGCAAACCTAAGCTCAATGGTTCATGTATGTGCAAATTGTAATGTGGTCATCCTTTCTTGTTTCTCCCATAATATGATTTAGTGACCTTTGTTTCGTTCATAAGAAATAATTCTACCTAGAATCTTAATAATCTAAATCTGGTTTATGGATATAGTTTACCACTTATTTATGAAATTTTGGTTGAAACATCAACATAGAGGTTTTTGGTGGGTAAAACAAAGGAAGTAGAATCAATTAGAAACAAATTCCATATGTGCTTGGGACTTTGTTGCTCAACTTGTGTGTTAATGATCATTTTGTGGTTGAGAAGTCAATATTATCAAATTCATTGTCAATCTCTTAAACATTTTTCCAAAAGATTGATTATATTTGACAATCAACATGTTTAATTCCATTTTTCTAGCATGAATAAAGTTATTTGATGTAGTCTTCACATTAATGCTTTCATGTACCAAAGGAATATTGACTGGTGCTTTTCATGATTCTTCCTAATTATATATGTTGAAAATTTGTCCACTTGCTACTCTGGAGTGTGATCACCAATTTCTGTCACAAATTCCTACATGTCTCTTTCTACACCCTATGGCCCAAACTGATGCCTGGAATGAAATAGTTATCATATCCAAAAGTTAAACCGTTGCCTATGTTAACCATCAATTGTTGAGTTCTTGCTACCTACCTCAATCCCATGAAGCAGATACTTGATATTCTTTTATTTTGTGCTTTTATAAATGTTTTCTAGCTTGAAAGATCACGCATGATGAGGTTGGATGACACCATAGTAGAGGGACTAAAACAAATATTTATTATTTAAATATTTTTGGTAGACTAATGTATGTTTAATTCCATTTTTCTGGCATGAATAAAGTTATTTGATGTAGTCTTCACATTAATGCTCTCATGTACCAAAGCAATATTGATCGGTGTTTTTCATGATTCTTCCTAATTATATGCATTGAAAATCTGTCCACTTGCTACTCTAGAGTGTGATCATCAATTTTTGTCATACAGTCCTACATGTCTCTTTCTGCACTCTATGGCCCAAACTGATGCCCGGAATGAAATAGTTATCATAAACAAAATTTAAACTGTTACCTATGTTAACGATCATCTGTTGAGTTCTTGCTACCTACCTCAATCCCATGAAGCAAATACTTGATATAATTTTCTTTTGTACTTTTATAAATGTGTTCTAGCTTGAAAGATCAAGCGTGACGAGGTTGGATGACACCACAGTAGAGGGACTGAAACTAATATTAATTATTTTTGGTAGACTAATGTATGTGCTTGTTTTCTGATATAGATTTTGTAGAAATTGCAAGATTCTTGGGCATCATGCCAATAGTTGACACAAAAACCATTTAGGTGGGTCAGTTATTTTCTTCTAGCAAAGTTTAATTTTTGATCAGAGATATAATCTGTATATCTATTATCAAATATTATAAAATCATCCTAATATTCTCCTTGCTTCAAGATTTTTCTATGTTCCACATCATTTCCAAAATGGGGATGGGAGGGGCCAGCGGGATGTGTTTCGTGGATGATAGTTCCGGAGGCCATTTTTTGGGACAATAGTAAATTTTAACATTTCTCAAATATTACATGTTCATAAAGATCTAAAATATCAAGCTAAAAAAGTACAAAGTGTATCCATAGAAAATAATTAAGAAGATGGAAGAATGTATACTTAGTAACAACAGTGGTCCTTTATTTTAGCAGAAGGAATAGAAGCGTTGAACATTGATGTGCC
Source organism: Sequoiadendron giganteum (assembly GCA_007115665.2). Classification (NCBI taxonomy): domain Eukaryota; kingdom Viridiplantae; phylum Streptophyta; class Pinopsida; order Cupressales; family Cupressaceae; genus Sequoiadendron; species Sequoiadendron giganteum. The sequence goes on along the minus strand of CM021100.1, from coordinate 880,400,293 downwards.
CAATCTGTTAATTAAGAAGATGAAAGAATGTATACTTAGTAACTATAGTGGCCCTTGATTTTAGGAGAAGGAATAGAATCATTGAACATTGATGTGCCCAATCTGTTTACCTATAAAATTGAAGATTACTACCCAACAATCCAATTTTTCTCTTGATGAACATAGAATTACCATCGTTCTGAGTTTAGTACACAATGAGAATAAGAGTGTATATTCCCAATGACACATTGTCAGGAGAGCATCAAAACATGTCAAAAATATTGTTGTGTCCAACTTCCCTGAGGTGCCTTTGGGACTACTTGTAGATTTTGTAGAAAATCATCATATTTAGCATCAAGCAAGGTGTCTTTCCAATTTCATGCATTCAAGCCATATGTTTGATTCATTCAAGATTGACTAGTCAAAAGACTCAAAACTATGCATTAACCCCTTACTCTTCTCTCCTCCTCAAGTTGATAGTTGCAATGCAAATATGTGAATGGGCTACATATAGGGTGTGTTTAGGGTTTCATAAGGGGTATGAGAGGAATTCTTGGCCCCAACACTCTTTCTTTTTCTATTTTTTTGAAAAATTGACTTTTCTACTTAAGAAAAAAGGGAACTCATCCCTGATTTTCAAAGCACAAGGGGTGGCTAGGGGATGTACCTGGCCATCCCTATGTCTTGGGGATGGGGAATTGTGGTTGGGGGTAGAGATGTGTCCTTGTGCATCCTTGATATTTTTTAACCATATTTCTTGAAATTAATGGTTTAATAATCTTTAAGAAGGTAAGATTTATGAAAATGGACATAGTGGTTTTCTCTTTGCTTTGAGACTAGAGCCAAACTTTTATTATTCTATTGGTGTATTATTATCATTTAAACTTTTCTACATAAAAATTATGAAATCCATTGACATTTATAGAATGTTTTGTAATAGAACCTAACTTTTCTTTTCGTGTACTGCTTTCCTTGTATTTTTTGGGGGGTTGCTACCTTCTTGGCCCAATTCTTTAAGGTTGTATAGATTTATGCCTTGGGTTGATGTTATCTATACACAAATTCTTTGACTGATTTTTTTTGTGTATTTCAAAGTTGAAATATTTCCATCCTTGTTCATTATCATTGATTGTGCTAGTTGATCCTATCCATTGAATTTTTGGAAATTAACAATGCATTAGTTTAAATGCTCAAACAATGCTATACTGCAACTCTAGTGGTAAAAGGCCTAAATCAACCAAACTGTGAGAATTTAATAGGTTTGTTTTTTTTATGGTAAATTCCCCTTTATGGGATGTCCTTTGGTGCAGATGCCATGACCAACTAGTATCTCTTCCATAAAATTCACCTAGGAAATGTACTTAGGCCTCATATGTTCTTGGTGCCACACCCAAAATTAAATGTTGTAGTTTACTTGATTTAACCGTCAACATTCAAAATTTTCACAATTTAGAATTTAACATTCAACATTTGCATATTTGAACATGTGAAATTTCTCTTGGGGATTTGAACCATGGGTCTCTACTAGGAAAGTCTTGATTCTTTACCTTTTTAACTCTTCCCATTTGACTAGAAATTGGTAGTTTTAAACCCATTGATTATGTAAGTAATATTAAATAGTAAATAAAGTAATTTTAGGTAGGTTACAAGGAAAAATTGTCCCTTGATAGTGTTCCTCAAATAGGGTTATGTACACCAAATTGGTATCTTTCTTAGCAGTGACCTTGAAAACTGCGTATACCTTTAGAGTATAACTATAGGACCCTTTTAATGATCACAATTTTTTATTCTATAAATTATTTTATCCGTTCAATTCTGAGTGAAAGGAATTTCTTTGTTCAAGCTATACACTTGCTTTAGAATAAACTGAATGAGGAAGTGTTTAGGGAATATTTAGAAGCCTTGGTAACCTTGAAGTGGAAGACGTGCTTAACATTTGTGTTTTTTAGATCTTATTTTGTCTTAACTTGTATATGTCTACTTTGTTCTCGATCTTTGGGTGATTATATAAATCCTCCCAATGAAAAATGTCATTCTATAAAATATTATATTCACCAAAATACTAAATGAAAGGCATTTCTCTCTTCAAGTGATACACTTGATCTGCAATAAACTGAATGAGGAAGTCCTTAGAATAAAAATATAAAATTGAAACTTCCTACATTTTCATAATCCTAGTAGTCTAGTTTTTTGGAGATCATGTTTTGACAAACAATATAATCTCCTCTTATGAAGTTTATGTTTTGTTATGGTCATGTAAAAAATGTTATTTGTCATTCCTACTGCAGCTGCATGGGTATAGAATCAGTGAAAATCCAAGGCTATCTGAATTTTTATTTCTTCTCAAATACTTTCCATTTCAACCAAAAAATGTGGAACTAGAGCATCTCCAGTGATAAGAAACCCGTTTGTTTTAGACTTGTAGCAACTTATAAGATTGTAATCCATGCACATATTTATTGTTGTACACCATTATAAGAGACTTCTATTCAGACAATCATCATCACAGATGTTTAATATAAACAATAAAATTTCAATGCCCCTTAAATTAATTGTCAGTTTATAAAAAAGCAGGTGTGAGTACCTTAAATTACTAGCAGATTTAGTTGGCTTAAAATATGCATTTATCTTTAAATCTTTATGCAAAGGATGACTTGGCCTCCTTAGTTTGGCATCCCTTAATTACAACTAAAGAATCAAGAAATTCAAATTTTGATTTTTTTTTGTTTCTTAGGATTCTCCCTACTCCAATTCATCTTCCCTTAATACTTTGATCAGTTTTCTTCTTTTGTTACGATCTCGTAGGTAAAAGGTCCTGATAGTTGGTAACTTCTAAATCATCTTCAACATTCCTTTTAATTATGAAAAAGGTTGAACAACAGGTGTGTGTGGCCAATCAATTTTGTTGTTGCATCATTTTGCATAGCCATGAACTGATCTTCAATTTTTT
>CM021100.1:880375032-880394451 GCA_007115665.2 Sequoiadendron giganteum | reverse complement strand
CGTCATGGTCAAGTTGAGAAGAGACATGGAATCCACATCTCTGAGGTGGACTTAAATAGTTCAACCAATCCCAAAATGAATATGAAACGTTCTATAAGTCACATGCCAACAATATCATATATATGTATTAGTAGTAATCATAAGAATTATAAGAGAACAAATCCTAGGGGCTAGACCTAGTCCTTGGGGGCTCGTCTTAGATGGCCTTGCCTACGTATATAATTCGCAGAGGCATCGTAGTTCAACAACTGGACTTCAGCCATCTCACCCATGGTTGGATAGCAAGGAATATAATCCACAAGGTTAAAAAAATAATGACCCTACCTCAATCACAATCCTAACCCAATACACCGATATACGCTAACTCGATCCTCTACTCAAATTAACATGTGTCCCATACAAATTATGTAATAAAGAGTGGGTACGCAACCCTTTCTAGGATCCATTACCCCAGACAGTTACACAATCGGCTGCCACCCACTTAGGTGAAGCCGAGGATCGAGGACCTAGGTAAGAATATACTAGAGAAATATGGAACATCTAAATAAATACTCATACTTGCACAAAAAAATTCCACAAGCCATAGCAAGACACATAACACAGTTAAGGTGGCACTAATAGGTATTCACATGATAGGAGAATTCACTTATTTGTGAGTTGGTTAGTCATTTGTAGAACATAGTTTGGCCCTATCTTAAGATCAATTTCACCATAAATTAGTTTAACAATAATACAATGGTATCAATTATGTCATACTAATAATTGACTTCTCAAAAAAACTATTTAATGATATATGATTATCATATTGATACTTATCAAATCAATAAGTGGGGAAAACTGTAATGATTAGAGGAATCCATAGATATATAAAGAAACACTAATTCATAACATTTTGACCACCAAGAACTTTGCATTAACGTATCCAATCATTGACTTGAGATAACCACTTAATTCTTATATGAAAAGATAGTGATATGACATTCATCTAAGGATATGGTATATAAGACTAGATGAGTTGAACATTATAATTATATATGAAAATGATAATCCATTTTATTCAAGATAATTACTCTATTATTAGCTAAGACAAAATAAAAAGGTAACGGCAACCTTAACTAACATATCCCTTTATATCAACTAAATGATACCCAAGTATAATGCATCCCAAATTGATTCCAATATGCTAGGTGTTATAACTGACAGGTTTATAAATGCCTCAAAGAACAACTATAGCCCCCTCCTTCATGAAATACAACCATAATTAATATAAGTATATTTCACTACATCATATGAGTGTATAGCAAGATAAAGTTTTATCTATCTTTCAACCATATTCTTCTATTTGACTTGCTACTTTGTTCTCCTTTATTTTATTTTATTATATTATTATTATTATTTTTACATTGAAACACTCTATTGCAATGCAAGGATTACGCTTTCAAAACCAATTAAAAGACCAAGGAAAGTACGTAGATATGAAATCTTACATTTCTAGAGAATAGTTATTTCTCTTGCATGATATCTTCAATTTAAAATCTTATATCAGAAGATGATCTTTGACACCCCATAACCCCAAGCCCGTCCATTAAAATTCATCCAAGATGTATCATTACAATAATATTTAACCCCTTGCAGTATTTATGATATTTGTAGCAACCTACCTACATGAAATCAAGTGTAGATCTCCAAACTACGATATAAAAGAATGCAAAAATTATAATTATGCATAATATTAATTACCATCCAAATGATGTGATTTATTTTTGTTAAAAGAACTTTCATATAAATTACACCATAAGAAAGCAACATTAAAATAAAATCGTCTTAATTTCACTAGTTAGTTATCACGTAATTAACGCAATCTTTTAAAATCAGTAATTTGGAATTACACCATTAAATATTTAGAGAACAAGGATCTGATGACACAAGTCATGCAAATTTATACTGTACACTAAATGTAATTTTGTGGAGAAGAATGCAACAAGCCTAGAATGTGGGGTCGATCATTGTGTAGAACATTTCCATGAAAAGGGCCACCATTTTATTGCCTTAATCATATAGGTTTATTTAATTCAACTTAATTTCTTTTATGTGGACCTTTACAATTGTCAACTAAAATATTAATATTCTATCTTGTCATTGAAATGCATTCTCTCGTTTCAGTACCAAATGATCTGCATTTTGATTGTGTCACCACCTTATGTATTATACCTCCTCAGGTTTGGGGATTAACTTCGGCCATTCTCTACAGCATAAAAATTCAATGGACGACAAAACCGACAGGCACTTTTGGGTTTGCAGTGTCTTGTATACTGTAAACTTAATTAGCAGGATAATTTTGACTCCCCCGCATGCATAATTATATCATGGCCTGATATAGGAGACATTAGGATGCATTAACTTCTGTGAGGTGTTTTTACTCTTCATAAGCAGCCGCCAGGGCATTTTTAGAATTCTTTCCTGCACCAAGCATATTGTTGTATACTATCCTAAAGATATAAACTACTGACAGCCCAACTATTTCCCTTGCATTTGTGGAGGATCATTGATCATGGTTGCTAGATGCATGAAGCTAACTATGGCCATGCTTGGCATGGATGGACCTTGGGAAGATATGTATGAGAAGTGTGGACGCATAACAAAGCACGTGAGCTGTTTAACAGGAGAACCCAAAGAGCTACAGTCTAAAGGACTACAATCGATTACAGGATATGAAAAAAAATAGATTTGTTGACTAGGCTTTAGAACTCTCAAGCAAATGCAATTGGCAGGTGTAAAGCCAGATTCCACGACTTTTCACGCATCCTCCCTGCCTGTAATAAAATGAGAGCTTTGGAACAGGGCATGTACATCCCTCAAAGAACAGCAGTAGGTGGGTTTCTGTCAGATGTTATGTTTGGGAATGCTCTGGTATAATTGTATGCAAAATGTGGAAGCACGGAAAGGCACGCGAACTGTTTGATGGAACGCCTCAAAGAAATGTGAGTTCATGGAATGGCATGATTGCAGGATATGTTGAATGGATTTTAGTAAACAAAAAGTCCATAGAAACCTTTAAGCGAGAACAATGAGTGGGTGTGAAGTCCAACTCCTCAACCTTACAAGCGTCCTTCCTACTTGTATGCTGAAATAGGTGCTCTCGAGCTGGGTATGGACATTCATCGAAGCATACAGGGTGTAGACATTTGTTCAGACGTTGCAGTTGCAACTGCCCCTATATCTTGCCCCTATTCCTGTGACGACTTATGTTATCATTGATAGGATTCTTGTTGTGCTTTTTATCTTCTACCAATATAGGACAGTATGATCTCGAAACCCTTGCAATTTATATCATTATTGCTTAAAATCTATTATAGAACTATCATATTGTGCAGGTCATCATGCTACTGCGTAGAGACATGTCGTTTCCATGACAACCTAAAACCTTAGGATTTTAAGAAAATGAACATAGGCCAACCCAGCTTATTTAACACATTAAGGCTGGGAAGAATGTTGCTCTATAGGCTTTAATATATACAACTTTTATTCTTGAGAAACTACTACAGATATTGCCATATGCAAAACGACTTGAAATAAAGACATGTATACCGATATATAGAATCTCTGGAGATTTTGGGCATACCTGTCAAATGTGAAGGTACAGGCGTGCAACCTGCTATGTAGATGGAGTGCAAGTGGCTTCCTTACGAGTCTCCAAAACTATTGCAACGTGGATCTAAACCTTGAATCTCTGCAACTTATAATCAATCTCCCTTCCATCCCCCCCTCATCATTGGGCTACCAGGAAGCCACGACCAGAGCAAGGTGCTAAGACCAACTTGGCAGCGTAATCCCCCTCCTCTCGTCGCTCCCCTACCACCATTGACTACCATTCTTTAAATGGGTCCGTGTACCCCATTAATTATTTTGGATCTCCTTACACTGTTACAGATCCATCAGTTCAGAAGAAGATAGAATAAAATCCTTGATCTCCCCCATCATCACTGACACATTAATTAATATATGTTCCTTACGGATCAAGCAAGCTGAACTAAATAGATCAACCATTAAATCAATCAAGTTGTGAAGAGACCCTTCATAATACTTCTTTAAAGGAACCATTAAGAAGCGAGCTGTCTTTCTTGAGTTTAGGTGGCGCTTTATACAAGAAAATCTAGATTTACCCCATTAGGTGATTCGTGGCTTAAATGGCCCCCCCTCCTCGCACTTGCCAGTTAGGCAAGAATGTAAATAAATCAATGGAAGAATAATAGATTTCATTTTAACTACTATCCAACTACTGCTTCACTACACTTCCTTAGGTACGTTGTAATTATGTTTGTGCAGACATGATATTCTAGATTTAGTCATTATTTATTGTTGCAATTGCTATAGCAGTAATTACTACAACAATAAAATTGAATGTTGAACTCTGCCATTGATGAACTAGTATTAGAGGTGGTAATAGCCAGTGTTAATTTTAACATCAAGAATGCCAAGAGATTCATGCAAATTATAACCTTATTAATATATTACTAGATGAATAATATTGAGATTTATAAAAGATAGTATAACCTTTTCAAGAGATTTCAATTGCCCATGGGAATGATTAAAGGAAAGATATAGTTAACACCAATAATGGAAATTCAAGACTAAATTTTAAATCTTGTTAGTTGCTTAAAGATAATATTTATTATTGATTATAGAGGCTAACGATAGTATTGATATTTTGATAATTAAAGTATGTTGACATAATTATGTATAAAGTAACAATATTGATGATACCACTAAATGAGAATTAATAATAAAAATATTAATTTGAGTTTGAATATAAATTCCATTATTAAGGTGGAACAAGAATCATAGTAGGATTTTAATATCGATCATACCATAATTACCATTATTTACAATGTTGATATTTTTATTAATAAGTGGTAGTAATTAATATAGTGTTAACATTAATGTCAAAGAAAACATTAATATTAATAGTATCAACGTTTAATAGTAAAATTGAATGTTAGGTATTGATGGTGTAGGTGGAGTTGGGATTGATATTCCTAATGGTGAAGATTATCTTGCTACCATTTATTTTTGTCCTCTAGACAATATTGGAATAATATTCATCTCTATTATTTTGTTTTATTTTTAAAGAGAGGAATGCTAGTATGAACCTTACCAACGATGATACCATTATAACAGTGGTATGGAGGGAGGGGCCTCACAAAGAGGATACCCATTAATCGATCATGTTTGCTATGAAGAGGCTTCAAGAATAGATCCAACAATTAATCATGTACCTTGTTGTCTTGGTCCAATGACTATTGCAATGCTTTTGTCCACTACTCTACAATCAGCAAAATAGGCATATAAGTTCAATTCAAATTTTTCATATTTGATCCAAGCCTTTTGCAATAGACTTCACATTATATGTTTAATGACACTTATAAATGAGTTATCTATTACTGAATGAAATAAAAATATGATTTCCTATTATAATGCATTTTTTGGAGACATTAGTCACCTATAAGAGGACTTAGGACTAGATGCTTTCATTTTCTTTTGTGGACAAAATTGTAACATTTAAGCAGCTTTGTTATACATGACTCTATGTACAATGAAAGTTCTAAACATCTTTTCTTTTTTAAAGATGATTTGTTTATAATATATGCTCAATGCTTAAGGAAATATTTAAACTCAATAGTATTTACATAATCCTGGCAACATTTACATAGCACTTTCTTCATGGAAAACACAACAAATACAAACAAAACTATTCTTAAGCATTTTGGCAGGAACTTTGTTGCTCTGCAACTCTTTTTTAGATTGAAGCAGCACTGACCTCCTTGTCACGTGGCTATAAATGAAGCTTTGGTACATAGCCACGAAAACCATATATGCCTGATATGTTCATTTGTCTCCATTGACCATGATCTACCATTTCCAAAACAATTCCCAAACCCTAAATTGGTCGAGGAAACCCTAAATGTGTTTCCCCCCTATTAAGCGCTTCTTTATACTAGATTGTCTGGTATGGAGCAAAGCTAATGCGATGAGGATAGAATTTAATGGACTAGAGTTTCTAATCCAAAAGGAGTTGACGAATGATCCTTGGCTATCTGAGCATTAGCTGATAGGAAACGTGCCCTTGACCAATATCATGGGCCATAATTTGTGTGCAAATATTCAGACCATTGGCTTCTCCAGTATAAATTATAGCAGTAATGTTTGAATTCTTCAGTTTCTATGATATTTTGCTCTTTTTTTGAATTCTTCACTTTTTGTGATAAATAATTTAGGTTGCAAGGTTGAAAATATCCATTGCTTATTCTTAAGTTATTGAAGTAATGCATACTAAATCAGGGTTTAGAAGGGCGATGGTTGGAATTTTGATTAAAGTATGACATTAATTTTTTGAAAAGAGTGTCACCAAAGAAAAAAAAATTAGTAATATGAGGCCCTATGCCTTGAAGAGTTTTCATTACCATTTGTTGGAGGTTTATCGAAGGATTAGAGAGTATATTGCCACTTTGTATTTGTGATAGTTCTACTAGAGAGACTATGGTGCCTCATGGCATGGGAGGCAAGAGCTTGGATGCTTAGGGACATCTTGTAGAAGGTAATATTTGTATCTAGTCATAAAAATGTAACGGGTTGCCCTTTGTTTGAAAGAAAATTAATGGGATATTACTTTTGGTGATAATTTGATCTGTTATTGTAATTTTGTTTTAGAACTTCTTGATTTTGGTTTGCAGGATGGAAATTTAGGAACTATGTCATGTTGGATATTCTTTATACATCATTCACTATAATTTTTTCTATTTAAAGCATTATGGGTAGGTAGCTACGTTCTATTTGTAGAGGTAGATAAGAACAAATTCTTTCCTTCATATCTTTACTTAGTTCTGATGACTTCTTTGTCATTAATGTGTGCCTTGGCAACTAGAGAGGGGAGTAGAGTGGTGAGGAATGGATAATTGGAGCTTCTGCTAATTAAGCTTGCATGAGGTATTTGAATTACCCATTATTTGAATTTTGTAATGTTTTTTTTCTGTTCATGTGAATGGGATGGCATGGATCTGTTGAAGATTGTGTTTTTTGTGCTTTGTCTTACTATAAAATTATGACATATCAAATATAGAGATGTAGAGATAATGGCAGTTTTGTGCATCGTATAATAGAATAAAATCAGTCACGTAACACTTGGTTGTGCTTTGAAAGAAAACCATATGAAGGACTATGTTGAAAATTACTCCTACTGGGTTTTCTGCAATTAGTTTTGTTTCCTTTCTCATCCTCTTGTCTGCTTATATGTAGAGATAATGGCAGTTTAGTGCATCATATAATAGAATAAAATCAATCTCATAACACCTGGTTGTGCTTTGAAAGAAAACTATATGAAGGATTATGTTGAAATTACTCCTGCTAGGTTTTCTATAATTAGTTTTGTTTCCTTTCTCATCCTCCTGTCTACTCAGTTCAAAGAATTCACTTGTTCTTGGGACTTCAGGCTACTGCTTATTCATTGCAGCCAGTTTGTACCCAAGATGGTATGCTTTTGAACTTACTAACTTTTTTTACAATCATTAGGCCTATTGTAAGTAGCTTCATGAACGTTTCTCATCGCTAAACACTGCTAGTGAATATTTTTGATAAATGCTTTTGAAGGTTTCTACGAAGTTCTTTTTAAGAGATAACTAGGAAACATTGTATTAGTAATATAAATAGTTGCAGAATTTTGAATTGTTTATGCATGTTACAATGACAAAAGGTTTTGTAAATCAACAAATTAGCTTCTGATATACACCATTTTATTGTTGTTTTATTGAAATTTGAACAATGCCCTAAATTTTAAATGTTTATGCTAGCTGTATAGGAGTCCGGGCAACAACATGTTCCAATTGGAGAATATCAAAACAAGGATCAACAAGAGCCACTCTTCCATTTTTCATGGTAGTGCCTTAAATCTGTTTTATTTCAATTTTGTTTGTTTTAATCTTTTTTTCTTTGAGTAATTCCTTAAAAGTTAAATTATTTTACCAGTTACATCATCATACAAGATCATAATGTAATATGTGATGCATTTTCTTAATATAGTTATGTTTCAAGATCTTTCATCTTTTTCTGAGTCTTTATCCACCAAGTCAGATAGCATGAAGATTTATGCAGCCTTTTCATGGTTGTAGCTATAGATATTTTGCTACTTACAGAAAGCAATAGAGCTTGGAAAACTCAACTATCTTCATTTTTTTTCTTTTCTCTGTAGGGAACTTTTTGAGATGCCCACTAGAAGTTTGAATCCTTCATTTTTACTCTTTCAAAGTAGTTTCTTGTCTGACAATGAAGTTGAAAGGGATCCAAGCCTTGGCTTGGATGCAAGAAATTTCAATGCTCTAATTTCATGAGTTCTGAGAGTATCTTCTCATGGTTGGATTTCATTAATTCTATTATCATGGATGTCCAATGTGAAAGTGAGTGCAATTTATTTTCCCTTGTCATCTAGAGTCAATGTGATGTGTGCTATTCTAATTTATTTTTGGTTAATATATTGAAAAACCTATAGGTTGATGTATTTGAGCTGTTGATTTTTTTTATTTTGAAGATTACATGAGAAAGCATAGACCAAGTAGCTGATATCTACATAGATTATGCTATTTATTCCCTTGGTTATGTTCACTGTTTAGCAATCACTCTTTGTTGATATGTGATAAATGGCACAATCTTTGTTTGGTGTATTAAAGTTATAATTCATAAGACTCTTTTCTGGATATTACCTTTACTTTTGATGGTTCAACAATTCATATAGGTCACAAATCTTGTAAATAGAAGCTCATGGGCAATACATTGTAGTTTTCCACTAATAAAATGAAATATGTGGTTTCATTTACTTGAGCCTTATGCGTGTGACTTTATTTTTTGCAAATATTAATAGTATGTAATTTGATAACTAACAAAGGGGAGTTCTGGATGAGAACCTCCAGTGAGCCCAAGGCTATCCATGGATTGCATCATTGAGGAGCTTCAGTCATGAATAAAAAGGCTTGAACGGTGGCATATGTTCAAGACAATAAGTATTTTCCAGATTGTCACTTGAACATTTTTCCTTATGGGTTGCACTCTTTATATACATGGTAAATAAGTACATTATTTGTGAGTAGATAGAAAATAAAATCTTTCAACTATTTATTTGCTTTAAATTTGTTTTTCTCCTACTTCCATGCGTATGCTATTATTTTATGCTTTTGAATATTTATTTTTTATTTTTGGAGAAATGCATGTTATTTTACATCAGAGAACAAGAGAACTACAACAACTGAATATTTTTGTGTTTTCTCTTGAAATTTTCTTGGTTTTTTATCATACATCTTGCAAACTATAATTTTACGTAAAACCAAACATGGATTTTTTCTAAGCATAGTATATTTGTTCTTTGAAGAATTATGCTATTGTAAATAAATTTTTCCTAATAAATAATTTTGTTCCTTATAAAAATGTTCGGAAGACTCTCAACTTATTATCTGTTTGCTTGCAATTTTTGTGGTTCTATGCATTTTTGTTGTGCACGTATTGTGGACATTCCTCATATCTGCATTAATAGGCTTTGCAATACTCTAAAACCCTTATCGAAATCTTATTTCCAGGTTGCATCTTGTCAAATTAGAGAGGTGAGCTCGTCAAATGGGAGGGCAAGGCTGCTCTAAATCGGGTGATATTTGCACCACAAATAATATAACTAAAGCCATGAGATTTTGTTAGAGCTTGAAAAAGTTTGATAAAGTATTTCAAATTTCAGCTTCATTGATTTTGCTTATTCCTTTATTTAGATACTTTTAGTAGTTTTCTTTCTCCACCCTTTATAATCATCATATTGGATGAGGCAGATTCAATGACAGAAGATGCTCAAGTATACAATTTTATTATATTTGTGCTATGAATAAAATTTATTAGTTTTATATTTCGTTTACCTTTATTGTGTGAAATATGTTTGCATAAAAAGTACCCACAATGAGTAGCATTTTTCTTACCAATTGATAGAATGCATCCATGAAGACACTCTAAAGTTACAATATTTTGTTTCATTTGCAACTATGTTAGCAAGTATTATATCTGCATTTTTTCTTTTTTGTTGTCTATATAATGAAGAGGAAAATTGAAACTTCAGAAGTATAACAATTATATCTTATTCTGATACATTCACTATATCTAGGGCCTAAGTTTAGGGTGCCATAGTTGGAAAAGGAAAATAAAATGTTTAATTTTTATCCTCTATATTATTTGAACTTTTTGAGTTTTTGATGTGGAAATTTTGAAACCTTATTTTCAGGCTGCAGCTCCAAATTGGAGAAGTGAAAGGTGAAAACCAACGAGGAAGAGTTTGGGGGAGCCGAAACAAATAGCGGCGGGAAAGTTGTGGATTTGCAAGGGGATTAAATGGGTTGAGTCCTTATAGGAGGTCACTACCCTTCCAAAAGGACTGCAGTTAAAGAAAGGGAAAACAATACAAGTATATGAAAATAGGAGTATTATGTTTATATAGTGTTTGTACATTGTACAGTGTCATTGAGACATTGAATGTAAACAATGAGATTTTGATTTACCAATGAGGCTTAATGAAGTAAATTTTCAAAGTGGTTTTTTCTCCACTCATAAATATTATGTTGTGGCTCTTGATTTGTAATTTGTTTGTGTTTGTGTTTGATCAATCATATTTGTTCAAGCATTTTAGTCTGCATTTCATGGTGCTTCTTCAACATTTGAATATCTATGATACTTGATGTTTACATGCATAAATTTGTGAGGATTAATTAAGTTAGATTTGATTTGTAATGACTAAATATATGACTAAAGTAATGAATAAATTAATGACTAAATATATGACTAAATATATGAATAATGTAATGACTAATTAATGACTAAAATAATTATTAATATACGACTAAATTAATGACTAAATATATGACTAAATAAATGAATACCATGACTAAATTAATGACTAAATATATGATTCAATAAATCACTACCATGACTAAATAAATGACTAGTTAAGAACAATCAATGACTAAATTAACGATTAAATTAATGACTAAATTAACAGCTAAATCAATGACCAAATCAATGACTAAATAAATGACTAAAATAGTTTAGTCATAAATTTGGTCACATTATACATGACCAACAATAAACTACTAATAGTCATGTGACTAAAATTAGTCATTTATATGCAATTTTTAGTAGTTTATTTAGTCATATATTATTGTTTTTGTACTAGTGGAAGCAGTAAAATCGATTCATCGATAATTTTAAAAATCTATCAGGTATTTGAAATTATTCTCGAAATCTTCATACAATTTTGTGTGCGGTTTCAAACCCTAAATACGAAAATAAAATGGAAAAAATCAAAGGTTCGATCACTCTAGATGAATATAACAATGCAAAGATTAGGTCTATGAGGAATTTGTTGTTGCCTGATGAATTGAAGCAATTGAGTGAAGCTAAACATGGGAATTTGGATATTTGGAATGAGTTTCCATACTTTGAGAATACGAAATTCATATTAAACAGATTACATGATGATATTCTAACTTTGGACAAACCCTACATCATCTCGCAGGAAGAAATTGAGAATTTGATTGGATTGTGCAAAGTCGAAGATATACCAAGGAAGAAATATATCTGGAACAAAGAGGTTGAAACCTTAATTGGAATAATCAGATATCATAGGGCATTGGTAATTGCCACAATTAAGAATCCTATTACAAAGTACATTGCACACAAAATAACATATAAAATCTTCTACATAAATCGAGAAGGAGCCACATCCATTGGTGCAGTCTACATTTCTCACAAGATGATAATTAAAGGTCGGGACTTTAACTTTGCGAGTTGTTAGAGGATCAGCTCATGGAGAATGTACAACTCACAAAGGAAACAAGTTATCCTTTCAGGTTTGATACTTTGATTACATGTTTAGTAAAGTATTTCTTGAATTGCTTTCCAAAAATCGACAATGTGGTATGGAAATCAAATGAACTGGTATGAAAACAAGTATATTCATATTCTAGGAGCTTAGTTGATTGGGATTTAGAATTTAAAAATTTCTTTAAGAATGTGCTTGAAAAGTGCGGTCCAGTCAATATATCCCTTCCAGTAAGATCAATTGAAGTTGGTTCCTCTTCTGGTGGCATTGATAAAGGACAAAAAAGAGGAAAGGAAATTGTTGAATACAACCCTTCGAAAAGAAAAGTTCCCAAAATTGAGGGAAAAGGAAAAGAAAAAGAAATTGTGGATATTATGGATGAAGAATCTGATGAAGAAACTAAGGATCCACTGAAAATGAATTTGAATTAGAAAAAGGTAGTGAGGAAGAAGAAGATCTGACAAAAGAAAAGCTACATCAGCTTATTCAAGGAGAAGGTGGAATGCATAAAATAGCTAGGTTATGGTCTGTCAGACCATAATATGATCAAGACATGATTCTAAGTGTGTTAAATGCTCATGTTGAGCAATGCAAGATTAGATTGGAAAGCTTACAGAACATTATGCCCAGTGAAATGATTGAATGTAGCAAAGAAACATTGAATTCTGAAGCTCAAGAAAAGGAAGTTGGTGAAGTTATCTCTCACTTGAAGGAGTAATTTAGACTATCCCTTTCCATACTGAAGAAGAAAATGAATGAGTTAAGGCAATGCATAAACTCATCCACTAACATCTAAAACTATTGCATCCATTGGCCCCATGTTGTTAGTAATTACAGAGAGAATTTGGATCAAATTGAAACAGAGTTGAATGACATTGGAAAAATTTTTGACATATCTCAGGATCTGGATGGCACCATCAGGAAAAGAATCCAGGATCTATAGTCAACACACACAAAAATTCAACTCTCCAAGAACACTCTTGTGGATACTTTTTGGAAGGTAAAGGAACTAACCAAATGCAGGTTAGAGAAGATGCTGGAAATATTGAGGAATGGTGAGAAACTGGAAGAAGCAATTACAATTCCTAAATCTCTAATTGAAATTGTTAACAAGACTTCCAAGAAAAATAGTTTGATCATTATCATTGGAATCACAATAGATGCTTGGAAGAAATTCCTTCTGGAAGTGAAGAAAAACCATAAGATAATCTTCTAAAGATAATAGTTAATTATTTTCAAGTTTTTGAAGTTTTGATCAAAGGAGGAGAACTGTCGGTATAAGTTTTGAAGCTTTGAGGATTTTGAACACATGTTTTGTCACTATCTTGTCAATATCACTTTTTGTCTTTTTGGCATATGACACCCATGCTTTTTCATTGATGTCAAAGGGGGAGAGAATGCACTGAAAAATGATGTGTAGGGGGAGACAATGCCTTATAAATCTTAGGGGGAGAAAGTGTCGTAACTTTTTTGGCAGTATAACTATAATGATTCTAAGACTTAGTCATTTTTCACTAAGTGTTGAAATCAATGCCAAAAGGGGAGATTGTTGGAATATGTATTGTAATTGTTGTCATTGATGGCAGCCTAAATGGCATCCTCAGTCTTACATCTGATCTACAGTACAGTTTTGGTTTCTATCGGCAAAACAAAGTAAAGTACAAGGCATCCAGTTATAGGCACTAAAGTTGATATGAACACCTTACCATATAGATATTTTGGGTTGTGGATCTTTGAGGAAGGTTTGTTGATGTTTGTAATACCTTGGCGAAGGATTATTTTGATGCGCACTCACTAGTACATGATCTAGGAGATCTGGTGCACTAATATGCTATTTATTTGTGCTAGAAGGCCTACTCAATGAATATAGTAATCGTAGATGTATAAGGAGTAATTAATTAAATATCTTTGTGCTCGATTAAGTTTTGTTTGGCTCCTCTCTTTTTCTTAACTAAATTTGGAAGATGTGCATAAAGAATTAGTGGTGGATCTAGTCGACAAGATGAAAGTAACTTAATACTTTATGAAGCTAGCTGATGAATGAGTAAATCCTTGTTAGCGAATATATATATGAGACCGGTTCTATCATTTGGAAGCAGATAGAGGTGTGTCTAGTAGCGAAGAAGAATTGAAATGTGTGAATATGTGTATGATGTGAAAATCAGTAGAGTAATGGTGTGGATGTTGGATTTATGAGCAGAGCAAAATAGAGCGAGGGGCATAATTAGTCTGCAGATCCACAATTCAAACTATGAGTTTCATCGAAACTATAACCTGGCATAAATAGATGTTATAATCTTCGTTCAATCTTCAGATGGTCTTAATATAAAATTTTATATGGCAGTGAGCCTCTTCTTTTGAGCAGTGAGCTCTAGGTAGTGTGCTTGAATGCAAGTGCATTCTCTTTTGTAAATAATTATATTTGAATACTCAAATTGTGGATTAACCTCCACCATGGTTTTTCCCTTAACAGGGTTTCCACGCAAAAATCTATGTGTCATGGTGTTATGAATGTTTCCTTTGAATGCTTGCATCTTTCTTTTAATGTAATGACAAAAAAGTTTAAGATTTGCTAAACTCTAATTCACCCCCCCTCTCAGTGTTCCCTTGAGTTCAATATTAGTGTCTAGGTAGATGCAAGCTAAATTAACCATTGAAAGCAACCAAATTATGGCAAGCAGTTTAATCTTGGAAAGTTATAAGAGAATCTCAATTTCTGTGATTTTTGAGGTGATCGAGGATCATCTAATGTGAGTAATTAGGTTTTTTTTTTCTTTGTTCCCAATTTATTATCATTTTTAGCTTTGTTTTTCTTCTTTATAATAGCTTTATTCAATAGGAGTTACTATGATTCAAAACTTGTTCTAAATCGTTGCCTTGTGAAATCTTTGTATACAATAGAGATGAAACTTGTTTAGGGTCTATAGTAGAAAATAGGGTGTGAAAAAATAGGAATCATAAGTAGCAAATTAGGTACATGTTTGAAGGAGATAACCTAGATGATAAGTCAAGAAAGATTTCTTCTATGCCCTGCCCATAAATAGGGTAGTGGGTACCCATGTATCTTAAGGGATTGCATAGAGATGTGCTTGGGTAGTCTCTTTGGGAATTTTTCATTGTAGCCACTCCCTGAAATAGTTATAGAAAGTAGACACTGTAAATCGATCAATGAAAAGCCTCCCACAAAACCAAAAACACATACACTTTCTAGTGGAAAGAGTGTCGAGATTGCTTCCAAAAATTGCAACAAGCTATCAAGGAAGAAAGCCTTGCATGGCTCTTCATTCTAGAGTCTCTCAGGTTTCTCAGCAATGAATTACAATGGAAAATCAAGGTCCATTCTTTTATTGCTTGAAAATTAGGTCCTCCTCCTCCTCGGGCTATTGGACAAGCACACAGAAGAAATGGTGAGGATAGAGCATAAAGAGCACCAAAAATAGGGGAATCACCCACAGAGCATAAAGAACACTAGATAAAATTGAAAGAAGCTCTACAATTGTGAAAGAGCTTTAAAAAACGTGAAGCAATGCAAACACATTTTGAGGCTTTTAAATGATTGCATTGTGCAATGTGCATGAGTCAGAGACTAACCATGAAGGAGAAAAGGCAAGGGATGTTCATATTACACTAGAAGAGGCTCATTATCAATACCGCATAGCTTATGTGACATAATTACACAATAATGGAATGAAGTTCTAAGTGCTATGATGGAGTTCCATCCATCATGTCCCTCCACTTTGAAAAAGAGATAAAGACTATGTTTCTCCATGTGATATGGATATCCAAATCCGATCAATACTACAAATTTGATCTTCAAGAACCTCATGGATGTGGATGGATACAAAGAAAAAGATTAATCCAATGTGAAAAGGAAGTGGATTTGTTAAACATGGTGATAAACATGAATTATTTGAAAAAAAGCTGGGAAGAACCTACAAAAAATCATCCATAAGTCTGCTTAATGCTCAGGTATGGTTGTTGTTCTTATTTCCTTTTTAGCTCTCTCTGTCATTTTCTGATCTCTCTTATTTGCTTGCACAACACACACAAATCACTATTACACAACTCTTAAATATAATGAGTTTTAGGCATCTTGAATATTAATATGGAAGATGGTTTTAATAAACTTTCTCACAAACTAATAAAATGCATACCTCAAACAGTGAAAGGCTTTGAAACAAAAATCATCTACCACTTTGAATGTTTATTGTGTAGGGCACATGGCATCAGTTAAGCCTTAAACCATTGATTGAAAAATAGAGGAGTATTGATTCAATGACTTGATCAATGCCCTGAGATCAGGAAGGTCTCTCAATATTTGGGGAGCTCTATGATTTCTTGGTTCTTTACAATTTATTCCCTTCCTCTTTCAAATCAAAGCATCTTTGGATGGCTTTAGCACTTGAAATGATTGCATCACCTCTAGAGTTATAGTAGGGGTCCACTAGGATCTCCTCCCTCCTTGGTCTATTAGCACATAAGATGTAAAATAACATGTTATATCATTCTTGTCTTTATATTATGAGAATTTAAATACTCATGTTTATTTATTAGATATATTTAAATAATTTAAAAGATACAATATTATAGTAGTTTATCTCACATCACTTTTTGTTGACTTCATATTATTTTACTCATTTTTCTAGAGGAGTTTTCTAAATTTTTACTTTTCCAAAATTTAGTGACTCTTCTTTGGAGATTCATATGGATACATCTATGCTACATTATGATACTACACCTTTAGATGTCCATTTTTTTCTCCATGATATAAACATGGTTGTTTTCATCACCCAACTTGCTTGTGATCCTTTGAATGTATATTGGGAAAGAGAACACTGCCAACCCTAACATGTCATCATTGTCAAAGAGGTTAAATGTAATAGTGGTATTGTTATATGTGTACAATATTTTTTTTAGACTGCAGGATGGCCCCTATAAACAACAGTGCACCTGGTAAACTTTTTAACGTGACTAGCGGCACTAGTACAACACGCCCTCCAGTACCATGGGGGTGGGAGAGACTAGACCTCATGACTAACCTCCCACAATAGTAAATTTTTAGCCAACTGATCTAGGGCCCCTACCCCTATGTGTACAACATTTAACTAAAGATAGCACAACATTTAAATTGTGTCATAAAAAATACAAAACTTTTAGTGTCCATAAAATTTAGTTTTAGAGTTTGTAAATGATCGATTTTATTTTGACATTTTATATAATTATTATTTAGATTATGTGAAAAGTCCATTGATTATAGATTTTAAGTTTTTTATTTAAATAAATTAATATTTTTATAAATATAATTTAGTTTATTTATATAGTCAAATTATTTTATTTTATTTTTAATTTAAAATTGAATTGTTATTTTCTTGCAAATACTAAGTTGTTAGGTAAAATTATTTCACTTTTTATTAACAAATTTAAAAGATAAAATAGATTGTCTTATCAATTTATACTTACTATTTTCATTCACCTTATTATTTGCATGAAGTTATTTTTAATTATGAGAAGCAACCAATTGTGTGTGTCTCTTCAACTAACTTTTTTTTTTTTATGAAATCTATCATTTAGAAAATATTATACTATATTAATATAATAATTAAAAAGTAGAATAGAATATATATGAGATATATAAATGAATTAAAATTAGAAACTAAGCATTTTATGTGACTAAAGTACTTAATTTAATTTTTTTTTTTTTCTTAAAATAAATATAAAATAATATTTAAATAGTACTTTAAAATTAATACATTTGTGCTAAATACTATTTTCTTAATATTAGTCATTATTTTTTAAATTTTATTATGTAAATAGTTATTAATTTTAAATTATGAATATATATATTTTTATTATTAATTAATATATTTTTTAAACCAATAATTTATGTTAAAGAAAATTACATCTCTTAATGTGAAATGGAAAATATTTAACTTTAAATATTTTAAAAATTATTTTTCCATGAAAAAAATTGGTTCAAACATTTTTTAGAGAAATATTTAAAATTTATTTTTCTATAATTTTATTGGTTGAAATATTTGATTGTTCTAGTACCCATATCCCTAAATCAATAAATTGTAGCCATAAAAAAAGATATTTCACAATATGTACATTTAAATAGTATTTATAGTTTATTATGTCATCATTTAAATTTTATATAATAATTATTTTTATTTTTAAATGATATAAGATTGCTTGTTCATTTCCTTTAAACATAATATATCATTTACCAATTAATTTTTTTTAATCATATTAGAATACAAATATTAAAAAATTATTCATATTTTTAATTAATTATTTATTTCTAATATGTAATTTCTTTTGTATAATACATTTTTTAATTAATTATGAATTATTCTTATAATCTAATAATAGAATTGTAACCTTATATTTTAAATTTTAAATTTCACATCATATCTTTTATTTTAATTCTCACTTTACATTGTTTATATTAAGAATATCTCATAATTTAATATTAAAATTATATTAATATTCTTATAATATTTTTAAAATCTATTAATATTATCTATTATGCCTTTAATAAATATTTTATAATTACAATAATGATCTTTTTATTGTAATAACATAATATTTTAATTTATTATAAATATAAATGAATTTTATTGATTTTGAGGGAGAGACCTAAGAGAGAGGGAGTGAGAGACACCTAAGAGAGAGACCAGAGAGAGAGAGAGAGAGAGAGAGAGAGAGAGAGAGAGAGAGAGAGAGAGAGTATTGTCAGAGAAAGAGATTTATCTAGTAAGGAAGGGAGGGGGAGGGGATGGGAGGGATATTTTGAAGGAGAGACCTGAGAGAGAGGGAGTGTGAGATATGGGGTTGGAGTAAGAGAGAGTAGTCTAGGTAGGGTTGGAGGGAGTGAGACTTGAGAGAGAGAGAGACTTGATAGGGAGATAGAGAGTTATCTAGTTAGGGTGGGGGGAAAGACCTGGGAGAGGGAGAGGGGGTGGGAGGGATATTTTGAGGGAGAGACCTAAGGGAGAGGGAGAGAGGGGTATTTGGTGACATCTAAGAGAGAGACTTGAGAGAGAGAGAGAGAAACTTACAAGGGAGAGAGTTATCTAATTAGGGTGGGAGGGAGAGACTTGAGAGAGGGATAGGGGGTACAAGAGTATTTATGGTGGAAGGGAGAGACTTGAGAAAGGGAGAGGGGTTATGAGAGATCCAAGAGATAAAGGGTGGGAGGGATAGAGTAAGGGAGAGACTTGAGAGAGGGGTGGGAGGGATAGAGGGAGGGAGATACTTGAGAGAGAGGGGGTGGGAGAGATACAAGGAGGAAGAGACTTGAGAGGAGGAGTTATTCTATACATTAAACACTCAACCATATACCTTAAACCCTAAGGATGAAAGACAAGGTAGATAGTGTAGGAGAGACCTAGAGAGGGTTGAAAGAGAATGGGTACGTGTTGGCTAAGAGGGAAGGAGGTAGAGAGGGAATGAAAGGTAAAACCTCAACTACCCATCAACGATCATAAACCACAAACTCTAAGTGTTATCAAAGTGGTGAAGAG
>CM021100.1:880330891-880374932 GCA_007115665.2 Sequoiadendron giganteum | reverse complement strand
CAAAGTGCAAATGAAGAACATTAATCAAATTTGACAGAAATAGTAATCAAAAGGCAAATCTAGAAAGGGGAAAATTCTATGTACCTTTCACCAAAATTCACCTTTTGAAGCTCAATGAGGATTCATTCTCCCTATGGAAAATGGGTCCTAGATATGGTTTCTATAAAATTATTTTTGGGTCCTCTTCTACTCGGTTTGCACTTCCAAATTCCAGGTGTTCATTTTCGAGCAACTAAAAATAAAATTTGTAGAAGATTCTCTTTGATTTGACAACTTTTCTTGCAACTTTCTTCAATTTTTCTCTTCAAAGGATCTTCAACCTAAAATCTACTATCACACATCAAAGAGAGAGAAATGTTGTTTGTTAGGGAATGGGGGTTTTCCTTGGTTAAACCCTATTTTTGGTAATTAAACCTTGAAATGAAATAGAAAAGAATGAACGAATGATGAATGAAAAAATATATGTAACAACTCACCAAACCTTATTTGAAACCTTGGATAAAAAATCTACAAACTATCATGAAGTTGCCTTAATGAATATATTTCTTGATCATGAAACTTGATGTGAAATAATGCCTTTTATATACCTCAGATAGATTGTGAACACTACATCAACATATGAGATCAAACAACATGTATGATGCAATAAAGATTTTACATGATGAAAGGAAGCTTGATTTGTATAATAATCTTCTACAAATATTCCCTTGAAATGCCTTGAAATTGCTCTTGAATGCTCTTGAATCTCTCTTGTGAAAGTACTCTTGATTTCTTATGAAATTATAGGATTTTAGGATGAAACATAGTGAAATAACCTTATATTTATATGTATCTTAACGTTAATTCCCGAAATTCAAATATCACAAGTGAACATTGAATTGTAGATTTGAAACCATTAAAATACCACCAAAAACATATTTTAAATGGGGGTCTTAAGTCTAGGTGAGGACCCATTCTCCATAGGGTGAATGGGTCCTAGGTCACTTACCTAGGACACACATTGCTTAGTGTTAAAATTTATGTTAAATTAGCATCCTAGGTCTGAGGACCCATTCACCCTATGGAAAATGGTTCCTAGGTCACTTACCTAGGACACACATCTTTGAAACTTAAGTTTTGTGTAATGGAATTTTTGAATGTCGGATTTTATCCCTTATAATTTGAATTAAAGGGTCTAATTAAGGAAAATTAACCTCAATCAATTAATAAAGGCTTAGATAAATGTGAAAGTGTAAAGTTACACCTTACAACATAAAAAATAAGGAACAATTAAGTCCATTTTATTGTAGAAGTTGAGAAAGCCAACTTCACAGACCACGAAGATCACCTGCATGCAAATTACCTGTCACAGAAGAAGACATTGGAGACAAAAAAGAAAGGGTGCTCTGAAAGCTCCAAATTGTATAAATCAGAGAGAGTAAAATACAATGAGATCAATCCTTAAGAAAGGAGATCATGCAAAACCTAAAAGAAACCCTAATAGGTAGACATTTAATAATTAATATAATTATTAAATGTCACATGATGCAAACTAAGTGAAATCTTAAGAGAGGAATAAAGGTAACTTAATTAATACAATTAAGTTAAAACCTTTACTCTAACACCCCCCCTTAAGATGAGCAAGAGTGCAGCTACAAAAATGTGAAAGAAAGCAAAGGTAACTACAATGCATGAAATTAAACATGGGTCCCGACAACTAGGCCTAATCAGGTACCCATTTACAAAAGCAATGCAAACTAAATGAAATGGGGTAAAGGAGAAAACCCAGTGGGAACAAAACTCCTCCCCAAAATAGAATGCAAAGAAAGGAATGCAATGCACTAATGAAAGAAGGATAGGAGGTGGATTACATGATACCCCCCATAGACAGCTTCTATCATATAAGTACATGTACAATGATCTCCATAGGAGAGATAGAAAGAGAGAAGAAGGTCCCCCCACAATGAAGAAACTCCTATCATAATGGTAGATGCCTGATGTAGAATCCAAAAAGAGATCCTGAAGTGGAAAATGATATTCCTCCCCTTCGGAAGAAACAGATCCAAAGGATGATGTCAAAGAAACCCTATGAAGAGTGATGAACCAATTTGTCTCAAGATGTGTGCCATGATCAGATGTTGAGTAATCTCTCTGTCTGAACTAAAACAAATGATGTCAAATCCAAACTGATGTGGAGAATCTTGAAATGCAACCTCTAAATGCACTGATAATGGTGGGTGTACAGTGATAACTTGACTGTCAAGGTAGAGGAGATGAATTTCCTCAAAATAATCCTCCAAATCTGCAATATAGGACTCCACAAATAAAAAAGATATGTTTGCAAGATAAGAGTCCAAAGTAGCTATGTCTAGAAGATGTATCATGCCCTATTGCACTGAATCAGGAACAACAGGAGATGTTGATGAAGTCTCAGTCTAAAGAGTAGGAACTGTGAGACAAGCCTCTGATCCATCGAAATATGTAAGGGTGTCTAAATACTGAAGCTCCTCTAAAGTATCATGATAAAAGGGTGCATTCTCTCTCCAAGCAATGGGTAAGAGACAATCTGAAGCAAGATCCTCTAGGAATGGAGAGAGATTAGGGTCTCCATAGATCTCCCAAAGACGTGTCCAAAGTGGGTGAGGAAAATCAATGTCCGATATAGCCAACACAGTGTCATGATCAACACTAGACAATATAAGTCCTACTATGTGATCTCTAATGATATCCCATACTAATTTTCCCTCTGAAGTGGTTGGTTTAGGTATGAGATCATACAAATAAGGTAAAATATTAAGCCACCTACAATGTGTAAGTATACCCTTTGCCCATGACTCGTAATTACCCCATTCTAGAATAACAACTAAAGGGTGAGTGGTAAAACCCATGGTAACTCTTCAAATGAAAAAAAATTGAGAAATCTGACCTTACCTCATTTAGATCAAATTAATAGAACCCATCCCACGTAAACAGAACCCATGTAGGTGCCAGAAAGTCCAAGTAATTAAGCAAAGTGTAAGAACACACAAAGCTGAATACAATATACCTGGTAAATTTTTTGATGAAATAGACTGCAGATCTGGAAATATCACTGCAAGACCTTTCCAACCTATTTGTTTGCACAAAACGGAGTTCAGACGCAAAAGATACACCCTCGAGAGTGAAAAGCATAAGTTTCGACTTTGACTGGCAAAAAATACTGCAACATAGCAAAATCAGAAAAAATCACTAGCACCACTGGAACGGTGCCAAAACCAACTTTCCGGTGATACCTCTTTTTCACAAAACGGAGATCATATGCAAAAAATATGCCCGATTCCGTTAAAATAGCTCCAAAAAGTCCAAGATGGCCTACAAGAGCCCTCGGGGCTAAAAAAAATAAGCCCCTGGTCGTATGGCGACCAAGAGATTGGTGGCTAAGGGCTAGAGCCGAAGCTCCTGGTCACCCACGTGACTATCGTGCAGGGGCTAGGAGCCAGCAGGGTTGAGCACCTGGTGCTTGGTCGCCAATAAGACCGACGGCCAGCCTTTTAAGCCCGCAGGGGCTAGATGTGGACAAGCAGTGATGGGTGGTGGCAGCGACCACTGGGCGGCACTACGGTGGCCGCCAGGCAGCACTGCAGTGGCCGCTTGGTGGCGCTACCATTTCTTCTTTCCGCATAAAACCTTTGTAGGTTTTTGTAATTTTTTTTATTTTTTCTTGATTTACGAGCCTCAAATTGCATGCTAGGGAGGCTGTACGGTTTCTCTGGCAAAAACTTTTTGCCTCTCCGATCAACTTTGTCCAAAATGGATGAATGAACAGTTGTTTTTAGGTTTTTGGACTGTTGCAGACTCAATGGTGAGGTTCGCTTGAGCTCAAAATGCTCCGATCAAACAAGTGATGCCCTAGATCAAAAAAGCAAACCCCAAACCCTTGAAGCTCCAAAACCTTCAGAAGACGAACAGGAAGTAGTTGGTCTGAAGCTCTGATACCATGTAGAAGTTGATAAATCCAACTTCATAGACCCTGAATATCACCTACATGCAAATAACCTGTCACAGAAGAAGACATTGGAGACAAAAAACCAAGCTGCTCTGAAAGCTGAAAATTGTATAAATCAGAGAGTAAAATACAATGAGATCAATCCTTAAGAAAGGAGATCATGCAAAACCTAAAAGAAACCCTAATAGGTAGACATTTAATAATTAATATAATTATTAAATGTCACATTATGCAAACTAAGTGAAATCTTAAGAGAGGAATAAAGGTAACTTAATTAATTCAATTAAGTTAAAACCTTTAGTCTAACATTTATGAAAGAGGGCCCTAAACTTAATGAAAATATTAAAAACATATTACGACACTAAATCAATGCACAATTGGGCTAATTTAGGCTCATTTTATTATTAATTATTTCCAAATTAAGTGTGAAAAAGGGATATTTTTTCCTACACTACATTTCTCCCCAACTTTAGTGAGAGTATGACCCCATGTCAAACTCACACTAAATTAGACATTCAAGACACATATGTATGCAACAATGACAAAGATACCCAATCATACAACATCAAAGAATAGGAAAATCAAGCCTAGACAGTTCGATCAACATGGAACACATCTAAGCCATCAATTTTGTTTTGTCGTGCTCACTTCGGGGTAGTAGAATGTCAGGTTGTCCACTAGGTGAGTATTCCAACAAGGTGGAAAATGAGAGAATCATATTAGGCTCCCATTCTATATCAAATTTATCCTCCTGGAAACTTTAATAAGGCACCACAATGCTAAGCAAGGCTCCATAGGCAAGTAAGGTGCATTATGCTTGGTGGCCTTGAATTTAGAGTTTGAGATTCATAGGTCTTAATAAGCTACTTTATGCTAAACACCTATGAACAAGGCAATGCGCCACATGAAAGAAAGGTGAATTATACTTGGTGGCCTTGAAATTAGGGTTTCAAGCTTTATAAGGCTAACAAGGTGCATTAAGCTAGCACTTATGAAGAATAATTCTAGTAACAATTTTTGTTCAAAGGGATTTCACTTAGTTAGTGTAAGGTCTTCTTCTTATGGAACATCATTCTTAATTTCTCCAAGAGAGGACAATCAAGAGTAAAAGATTCACAACTTAGGGAATGTAGTGCATTACATCAACACTAAGAGGAAAATCATATGCCAAGAAATATCACACTCTTGGAGGACATCAAACCCAATGACACCACCAAGAAATGATGCATCACAAGAAGAAAAGAAAATCACACAATGAAACATGATAAATTTCAAAGATATTATCAATGTATGACCCAACTTTAAAGTAGTTGCTAACACCATTTTTGTGAGAAATTTTTGTAAAGCAGCCAATGTTTAAGCCCAATACATGAGATATTACTTGGAAATACCTATGCCAAGTCATATGTTTTGAGATAAAGCTACATCATGAAAAAGGAAGGAGATGTTTCCCCAAAAAATACATAAGGGATCTATGGATTCAGGGTTAGTATATCTTTTCTACAATGTTGTTTTAGAGCTTGGAAATGTCATCATTCCCCAAATAATCATAGAGCTGGAAGAATGACACAGAGAGTGAAAACAAACAAAAATCCTCTTGGGCCAATATGGAAGAGACCTAAATGTCTTGAGGCCTTTCATCATCCCCATAAGGAAAACACAATACAAGCAAAAATATAAAAAAATTATGACATATAGAAGAATGTAGATGCAAATAAAGGGATGCACAAAAAGAGAGAGACATCAAACATAATATTATGGGGGATCATATTACACACATGCAATCACATAAATACATATGAAAAAGGAAAATAAAAAAGAATAGTAAGACACATGTGAGTCAACATATAGCAGGTCATCCACATCCCAATCTTGATTAGTATTTATGAAAGGTAGACAACTAGCCAAAGGGAAAATGACAAGTGTTGAACTAGGACAAGCACCAAGTTCAAAACTCCTTTTAGGAGAATTGTCATTTAAGCTCGTAGAAGAGGAAAAAAATGAATTTATCTCATTATCCAATTGTTCACCAATCTTGGCAATGTCAATGTCATCATCTAAATTAATCACAATAGGAGTTTGAAAAATAATCTCTTTGGAAGGTTCTTGTTTACGTTGAAATGAATGTGTAGAGTCATCATGCATTGCTTCCAGAAATTTTAGATTTTTATTTCCCATGTTGCTCTTTTCTTCTTTAGTTTGTAACATACAAGCTATAGCACAACGTCTGTGCCTACACTCTCTAGCATTTCAATTTCTTCACAATTTGTTGTCAATTTTTAATTGTGTAAGAGTGGGTTTATCAACCATAGGTTTCTTTTCTTTGCTTAGGGGAGGAACAAAAGGAACCATAGGTGGTTGCTCAACCACTTTCTCTTTAGCTTTGTAAACTTGTTTGATTTTAGGAGGCACAATAGGATTTCTTTGATTTCCTCATGGTTTCTTATAGGTAATGGTAGGAGGATTTGTCATAGGTCGCTCTTGGATATAATTTGGAAGGGCTTTTGGTTTAATCATTATTTCGTTAATGATAAGTGGCTCAATCATGGGTGGAGGAATATTTCTAAGGGAGAATTATGTTATACACTTTTCCTTAAATTTTTGGTATGCTTTGAAAAATAAGTCTTCACAAGGTCTAATAGGTTAAATAGGCATGGGACAAAAGAAATATAATGAAAATTTCCCATAGGAAGACACAAGATTAAAGCCACTATGATGCACTATAAATATATGATTTCCAAAGTAGACATTTATGCACAAACGATGGAACAACATTCATGGAATAAAGCCATGGATAGCCTAACTTCACATGAAATTGGTCCAACAATGAGATGATGGTGAATGAGACATTTGATGTTTTCGGTCCAACCTTTAGAGGGAGATTTATCGATCCAATTGTAGGGAAAGAAAAACCATTATGTATTTTGATCCAAACTGTTGGTTTGTTAGATGTATCTTGATAGAGTTCATGAACCAATAGGAATTCTTCAATAATCGCATTCTCTACATAGGCGGGATCAACCAATATCCCATTAGTAGGCTTGTCATTGATTCTTCCAGCTATGTAAAGAGGATCGGTAGGTGCATGTTTGATTATTTCATTTTGTGAGAAAGTAATATCAAGAGTAATTTTGGTTGAGCCCTTACGAGGTTTAACTTCAATAAATTCCACTACTTTAACCACTTCATCCATATTCTCATCTTTTGTGTCATCATTCATCACATCATTCTTTGTGTCACTATCTTTGACAAATGAAATAGTATGTTTCGACATGGGATTTGTAAAGATTTTTAAGTTTTGACTAGGAGGAGCTACAAATTTATTGCCTTGATCATTCACACCTCCAATTTTAAGTTGATTAGAATCAATGAGGTCTTGCACAAGATGTTTAAAATTCTTACAATATTTTGTATCATGTCTATTTTTTTGGTGGTAATGGAAATAAGTTTTTGACCTATAGTTTGAAGGTAATGGTTTATTAGGATTAGGAGCTCTGACAAGAGGTAAGGAAATCATATTCTTCTCCATGAACTGCAACATGATATTATGAAGGGTGTCAGGTAGAGGGGTAAATTTTCTACTCCCATCCCCAAAGGAAAAATGTTTTTTCATGGTTATCAGCTTGTTGATTTGGTTGAGGGGAATTAAGTTGTAAAAATATCCTATTTTGTTTCTTGAAATATTGATAACTATGTTGAGGTGCAAATTCATACTTTTCAAGACAACTAGGTGGATTTTTCACATCATGACTACTAACTGAATTTTGGTAATCACAAATGGTTGTACATAATTGTGTGAAGGATCATCTCAAAATTTGTTTGGACTTTGTCTTGCAAGTTGGAAATAAACATTCTTCAAAGATCGACATCAAGAATCTTAATGTTTACTTGTGAATAAAGCATTTGATATCACACTATGAAATCAATGACTTTCTGATCATCCTTTTATTTACATTTCATTAGGTCAGCGAAAATCATCTTGGGACCCATATGAATTTGGAAGTGGTTGTAAAAATCATCAATAATTTTAATGAATGAACAAATTGAATTATTCGGTAAAGATCAAAACCACTCTAAAGTTGTATCTTTCAAGGATATAGGGAAGAGTTTAGCCAAGATTTTGTCTTCAAAAATGAAATCACTACATAGGTTTGTGTAAGCGAAAACATGGCTAACAAGATCACCTTTCCCACCATATTTCTCAAATCTAGGAACCTTTATACCTTGTGGCATTTGTGTTCTCAATATCTCCAAAGATAATGGATTGGTTTTGATGTATTGATAAGGATTTCCATTGTTGTTTTTATTTAGGGTTATGATTTTTTGTTGAAGAGATACCATGTTTTATAAAAGTTTGTTAATGATGGGATCATTGTTGGTATTGTGAGATGGAAGGGAATAATGTGGAGGGTGTATGTTTGCAAAGGTCAAGTGAATTTTAGGTTTGTAAGGGGATATGGTTGAGGAGATATGATATTTGAATACACATAACTAGAAGGATTCCCAACAAAAATACCTAAGGAAGTGTTGACATTGCTAGTAGGTTGAATTGTTGTGGTAACATGGGTACTATGTATGCAAGAATGGAGATGGGGATCATGGAAGGAGGAATGAAATTCCTACCTTGGATTTGATTATACCCCAAATCTTGAACACAACTAGTTGTGGTAGACATGTTATCCTTAATAAGATTACCTAGACCTCACATAACATCCATTCCCTTTTCGGTTTCAATCATTCTCCTTAGATTATCTAAAGTAAAAAATGACACTAGGATCCATGTTTTCATTATGCGTAGTCTTATAACTTTTCTAAGGATTCATCCATTATTTTTATGTTTTCTTGTGGGATAGTAACAACATCATGCATATTGGTTGTATGTATCGGAGTCATTAGAAATGAGGTATACATATTATGATCCATAGGGGGTTGATTATCAACACTATTAGAAAGAGAGTTAGAAAACCCAAGATTCACTGTGAATGGTGTATCACGGGATGACATGAGTCTCAAACAACATCTCACAACAATATTGTTAATAGGACACCAAGTTGTAAAGCTTCTACAATTTTATAGACTCAATGGCAACCCAAAATGGAAAGAGGGTAAAGTGAAATGTAATGACCTTCAATGCAATATGTAAATGAAATTTTTCATATTCTAAACAAGGTAATTTGTTTATTACACTATACAAAAAATATAAAAATTTAGTCCTTTAAATGCAATTTTGAAATCACACAATGCACCAACTTTTTCAAATTAAGCTAGATATGATCAAATTGATGAAACATAATTTTTGCAAATAGAAATAGAAATATTAAAACAACAAACAAAAATGGAGAAATGAGTGTTTTAATGCCTAGAAAATCAAAATATGACTTGATCGGGGACTCATTCACCCTAGGTTGAATAGGTCCTAGATGAGGGTTTTGAAACTAGTTTTAATAAATTTTTGAGTGAATTTCAATAATTTCTAGATTTTGGTTTGTTACAACAAGTTTAAGTTTGATTTTTCTATGAAATGTGGATTGAGTGCAAATGCAAAATATTCCAAAATAATAACCTAGAAAGCCTAGTTTGGTATGAAATTTTTTGTTTCAATTTTCAGATGCAAATGAATGCTATGTAAATGATATGTAAGATGACTGGTTTTTTATATTTTTTAGATTTGAGAAATGCAAAATATTCAATCCTAAAACCCTTGAATGAAATGTAAAGTTAAATGCAAACTAGACACCCTAAATGAGACCTAATTCAATGCAAAGAATAAATGCAAGATCTAAATCTAGGATAAAAGAGGACTCCAAAATCATAAATTGCAAGGATTAAACTTAGGTTCACCAAATTGAAAAAATTAAAAGTGGGATCACCACAATGGAGTGATGAACAAGGGACCTATTTATCACTATTTCATTCAAAACGTAAGCTACAAAGTGCAAATAAAGAACAATAATCAAATTTGATAGAAATAGTAATCAAAAGGATGATCTAGAAAAGGGAAAATGTTATGTACCTTTCACCAAATTTCACCTTTTGAAGCTCATAGAGGACTCATTCGCTCTATGGTGAATGGGTCTTGGCTAGGATTTCTGGAAAATTCTTTCTAGGTCCTCTTCTTCTCGATCTGCACTTCTAGATCTAAATCTAGGAAAACAAAGGACTCTAAAATCAAAAAATGCAAGGATCAAACTTAGGTTCACCAAAATGAAACAATGAAAAATGAGGTCACCACAATGGAGTGATGAACAATGGACCTATTTCTCACTATTTCATTTAAATATAAGCTACAAAGTGCAAATGAAGAATAGTAATAAAATCTAATAGAAACAATAATCAAAGGAAATTTGGGAAACTGGAAATGTTGTGTACCTTTCACCAAAAGTCACCTTTTGAAGCTCACTGGGGACTCATTTTCCCTATGGTGAATGGGTCTTGGATAGGGTTTCTTAAAAATGCTTTTTGGGTCCTCTTATGCTTGGTTTGCACTTCCAGATCTAAATCTAGGATGAATAATGAATCCAAAATCAGAAAATGCAAGGATCAAACTCAAGTTCACCAAAATAAGACAATGAGAAATGGGGTCACCAAAATGGAGTGATGAAAAATGGACCTATTTCTCACTATTTCATTCAAAATATAAGCTACCAAGTACAAATGAAGAACAATAATCAAATCTGATAGAATAAGTAATCAAAAAGTAGATCTAGAAAGCAGAAAATGTTGTGTACCTTTCACCAAAAGTCACCTTTTAAAGTTCACTAAGGACTCATTCACCCTATGGTGAATGGGTCCTAGCTAGGGTTTCTAGAAAATTATTTCTCGGTCCTCTTCTTCTTGGTCTGCTTGGTTTGTTTTCTTGTAATGAGGAAATATCAAATTGAACTCCTAACTCCATATAATTATGCTACATGGAAAATAATCAGTATGGAATTATCTCATGGGGAAGGGTAGTCTTTTCTATCTAAATGAAACTATTCACTAGCATACTGATTCTAAATAATTGGAAATATGGGAGCTTGATTGTGAGAAAACACTTGGATGTATATGTTCATCACTCTCATTTGATTTACGATTTCATGTTGAATCATGCAAAACACCTAAAGTGGATTGGGAGACTTTAAAAAAAAATTGTATGGTAAAATAAATAAGATTAGGGGATATTAGATTGACAATGATTTGATGAATCTAGATCATAAAATTTTTGACCACATCCAAGACTACATCTCCAAGGTTAAGAAAATAAGAACACAACTGAAAGATTGCAATAGTTATAAAGGGGATTAACAATTGATGTTTAATGTGTTATCCAAGCTAGGCCCTAAGTATTCAATGTTTGTTTTTGGATTTCATACCCATCAAATTTCTATGGTAGTATCATATGTTGATCCTGAAACAATGAAAAATGGGGTCACCACAATGGAGTAATGAAAAATGGACCTATTTCTCACTATTTCATTCAAAATATAAGTTACAAAGTGAAAATAAAGAAAAGTAATCAAATTTGATAGAATCAATAATCAAAAGGCAGGTTTAGAAAGCGTAAAATTTTATGTACCTTTCAACAAAAGTCACCTTTTGAAGCTCACTAAGGACTCATTTTCCCTATGGTGAATGGATCCTAGAAAGGTTTTTTGGAAAATTATTTTTGGGTCCTCTTCTTCTCAGTCTGCACTTCTAGATCCAAATCTAGGATAAAACAAGACTCCAAAATTAGAAAATTCAAGGATCAAACTTGGGTTCACCAAAATGAAACAATGAAAAATGGGGTCCCCATAATGGAGTGATGAATAATGGACCTATTTCTAACTATTTCATTTAAAATATAAGCTACAAAGTGCAAATGAAGAACAACAATCAAATCTAACATAAACTATGATCAAAACGTAGATATGGAAAGGGGAAAATGTTGTGTACCTTTCACCAAAAGTCACCTTTTGAAGCTCACCAAGGGCTCATTTTCCCTATGGCGAATGGGTCCTGGCTAGGGTTTATATAAAATGCTTTCTAGGTCCTCTTCTACTCGGTATGCACTTTCATATCTAAATCTAAGATGAAAGAGGACTCCAAAATTAGAAAATGCAAGGATCAAACTCAGGTTCACCAAAATAAAATGAGGAAAAATGGGTCACCATAATGGAGTGATGAACAATGGACCTATTTCTCACTATTTCATTCAAAATGTAAGAAAAAAAGTGCAAATGAAGAACAGTAATCAAATATGACAAAAATAGTAATTAAAAGGTAGATTTGGAAAGGGGAAAATGTTGTGTACCTTTCACAAAAAGTCACCTTTTGAAGCTCACTAACCTAACTCATTCACCCTATGGTAAATGGGTTTTTTCTAGGGTTCTTGGAAAATGCTTTCTTGATCCTCTTCTTCTTGGTATGCTTGGTTTGTTTTCTTGTAATGTGGAAATCTCAAATTGAACTCCTAACTCCATATAATTATGATACATGAAAAATAATCAGTATGTAATTATCTCATGGGGAAGGGTAGTCTTGGCTATCTAAAGGAAAATATTTCCCAACCTAATAATTCTAAATAATTGGAAAATATGGAGCTTGATTGTGAGAAAACACTTGGATACATATGTTCATTAGTCTCACTTGATTTACAATTTCATGTTGAATCATGCAAAACACCTAAAGTGGCTTGGGAGACTTTTGAGAAAATGTCTAGTAAAACAAATAATATTAGGGGATATTAGATTGATAATGATTTGATGAATCTTGATCATAAAAGTTTTGACGATATCTAAGACTACATCTTGAAATTTAAGCAACTAAGAACACAACTAAAATATTACAATATTGATAAAAGAAGATTTACGATTGATTTTGAATGTTTTGTCAAGCTAGGTCCTAAGTATTTAGTGTTTGTTTTTGGCTTTCATACCCATTGAATTTATATTGGATCATCATATGTTGATCCTGAAACAATGAAAAATGGGGTCACCATAATGGAGTGATGAACAATGGACCTATTTCTCACTATTTCATTAAAATGTAAGCTACAAAGTGCAAATAAAGAACAATAATCAAATTTATTGTACCTTTCACCAACAGTCACCTTTTGAAGCTCATTGAGGACTCATTCACCCTATGGTGAATGGGTCATGGTTAGGGTTTCTGGAAAATCATTTCTAGGTCCTCTTTTGCTCGGTCTACATTTCCAAATTCTAGGTGCTCACTATCAAATAACCGAAAATAAAATTTATAGAAGTTTATGTGATTTGACAACTATTTTTGTAACTTTGATAACTTTGCAAATTTCTTCAATTTTTCTCTTCAAAGGATCTTCAATCTAAAATATTATTCACACATCAAAGAGAGAAAAAAAAAATTCTTAGGGAATGGGGGTTTTTCTTGGTCAAAGTACATTTTTGGTAATTAAACCTTGAAACGAAATAGAAAAGCATGAAGGAATGATGAATGAAAAAATCTATGTAACAACTCACAAAACCTTATTTGAAACCTTGGATAAAAAATTGCAAACTAGCATGAAGTGGCCTCAATGAATGTAGATCTTGATCATGAAACTTGATGTGAAACAATGCCTTTGATATGCTTGACTAGATCTTGAAGAGTACATCAACATATGAGATCAAACAATATGCATGATGCAATAAATATTTGACATGATGAAAGGAATCTTGATTGTTGCAATAATCTTCTACAAATATGCCTTGAAATTTCTTTTGAATGCTCTTGAATTTCTCTTTTGAAATTACTCTTGATTGTTTATGAAATTCTAGGATCTTAGGATGAAACATAGCGAAATAACCTTACATTTATATGTATCTTAACATTAATTCCCGAAATTCAAATATCACAAGATGACATTGAATTGTGGATTTGAAATCATTAAAATATTTCCAAAAACATACTTTAAAGGGGGTCCTAGTTCTAAGTGAGGACCCATTCTCCATAGGGTGAATGGGTCCTATGTCACTTAGCTAGGACACACATTGCTTAGTGTTGAACATTATGTTAAATTAGGGTCCTAGGTCTAAGTGGGGACCCATTCACCCTATGGAAAATGGCTCCTAGGTCACTTACGTAGGACACAAATCTTCCAAAGTTAAGTGTTGTGTAATGGCATTTATGAATGTCAGGTTTTATCCCTCAGAATTTTCATTTAATTAGGCTTGGATTTGAATTAAAGGGGAAAACTAAGCAAAATTATCCTCAATCAATTAATAAAGCCTTATATTAATGTGAAAGTGAAAAGGTACACCTTACAACATCAAAACAAGGAACAATTAAGTCCATTTTATTAAAAAGGGCCCTAAACTTAATGTGAATATGAAAAACATATTACAACACTAAATCAAGGCATAATTAAGCTCATTTTATTATTAATTATTTCCAAATTAAGTGTGGAAAAGGGATACCTTTTCCTACACTACAAATCCTAAGTTTTATGACTATGGAAATCTCCTAATCCAAGAGGGGTCTTTAAGTTAACTAATATGGGTGTAATCAAGTCTTCCAAGTTACAAGAATTGTTGGCTAGTGAGTCTAAGGTAGAAAAAGAATCAAGGAATCTTGATAAGAAGAAAAAGAAGAAAAATAAAAAATCCACATAAAGAATTTGAATCCTTTCCCTCAAAATGGGATCATCTAACAAGACAATGCCTACTTGTGCATATTACAATAAAATAGGGCATTGTGAACATCAATGTTATTCAAAATAGATTGATGAGTTGAAGCACCTTCTTAAAAAGTATCAAATTGATTTTCCTTCATCATTAAAGGGTTCATCTTCTTCTTCATCAAAGTTTGATAGACTTAAGGGGAAAGACATAATATGAAAGAGCTTGTTTCAGTTGCAGATTCTAAGTCAGAGAAGTCGATACTCGATTCAGGAGCCTCACATCACATGCCTCATTAATGAGTACATGTTCTTTTCATTTGACACTTGTTCATCATCACACATTATGATGGCTAACAACACATAAATGTGTTTTTGTGGGAAGGGATCCATTGAAATGGATGAAAAAGAGTTCAATGATGTTCTTTATGTGCCTTCATTGTCAACCAATATTATTTATATTTATTAGATCACACATGGTGGAGCAAGCATGAGTGTTGACTTCACACCAGATTTTATCATAATTCATAATTTGCATAGAAGAGATATAGTTGTAGTTGGGGAGGTTGATCACCAATCTCAAGTCTACACCTTCTCTCATTTTGTTCCTACTATTGACTCAAAAAATATTCACATTGAGGCATCTAGTGTGGACACTTTTGAGGAGATTTAGTATGGTCATTTGAATCTTGGTATTGTTTCATCCACTGAGGATCTAGTGACATGTGGCGATATTCTATCTCCTTCATCTATTTGTGTACTTGAGGATGCTTTTGTTGCCACAATTTTGGCTCATTGTGATTCAGTGCAATAGGAAACACATTTTCTTCCAGAGATGGCTACTTGGGATGAGCACTTGAAAAACATTGTTGATTTATTTTTTCAGTCTCGTATTTCAGATTTGGGAGTCACCATTTATTGCATTAATCTTCTCTTTGATGGAGATGATCCCTCTTCAATTGTTGTGAGGGAACACTTTGAGCCTCTTTTTCATTCTCTACATGATCATTCTTCACAATTTGACCTGAGTGTGGATTATTTTTGGACAACATTTTGAGGAGCTTATTTGTCTTTAGAGGAGGTATCCTTGTATTTGGATTATGTTCTACAATAGTTTCTAGGAGATTCTAGATTATCATCTTGATAGTGTGGCCTAGAATGCTTGTTTGGAGTGTGACATCTTTTGGCATCGATATGCAGATGCTTGAGCATTCTTCAGAGATACCATCCATCATCCTTCTTCTCACATCTTTCTTTTACGAATGGGAAGACATCTTGGTTGTGTTTCTTCCTAAGAAGAGGAACGTTGTTTGACAGTTTTGGATCATCTTCTGCATTCAATGTCAAGCTTCTACCATCATTACAAGAGACTCAACATTGAGGGAGGAATTAATGGTCTCCATTCTTCTCTCTTATGAGGGGGTCATTTTCCTCACATGGGGTTTTTTCCTTCTTATTCTTCACTAAGATCATTTTTTTTATTTCATCTCTCTTTTGGAGAGGAGTTTTTTCCCACTAAGTTTTCTCTTTTTCTCTATTTGTGAGAGATTGCATTGCATTTCTACATGGGTACTTAGCATAGCTTCATATTCAAGACCCATCTTTGTATCACTTTCATAATAGTCAACTACTCCCTAAGTTGCACTTAAGGGGGGTGTTGGTGTAGATAGTTGTTTTACCTATCTAGCCATTAGTAGGTCTTATTTACATGTTTACTTAGGTCCTGGGAGGGAATATTTCTAGAAGGTGTTAATTTTCATTAGATCTTATATCTTATATTTTCACTTTTTAACACATTTGTCCTAGGTAATTATGATAAGGTGTCACATGGCATATGATTAAGACAATTTTCATGATCTCGTTTAATCCTATGTCACACCTTGGCTACATAACTAGGTGGTGTTAAATGTAAATCATATTGATTGATATCATTGATAGAAAAATTTATATCATTTGCATCCTTTGATATAATAACATTATTATTTCATAGTTGATCTCTTTTGTACTTTCACGAAGTTCCTAGATCTTTGATGGTTATAATATTCAACCCAATATTGCATGGTGTAGAGTTATTATATACCAACTCTTATAGGTATTAATTTGGGAAAATCTTATATTTAGGTTCCTAAATTGGTTTCATAAAATATTTGTTGGATCTTGATGTGCACAATTAATTTCTACCACATCATGTTCTTCCTCTTTAAAATGAATATAGAAATAGTTTGGAACTCTAATTCCAAATCCACTTTGAAAGTGTGGAGATCTAGGATTGTAAATTAGTAAAGCATTCAACACACAAGTTACGCATGTGTTAAGGTAGATATTAATTAGCCTTATTATAAGCAATCTAATAGT
Source organism: Sequoiadendron giganteum (assembly GCA_007115665.2). NCBI lineage: Eukaryota > Viridiplantae > Streptophyta > Pinopsida > Cupressales > Cupressaceae > Sequoiadendron > Sequoiadendron giganteum. The sequence continues at coordinate 880,358,019 of CM021100.1, read as the reverse complement.
AGTAGAATGATATAATTATAAACTCATGTTACAATAACTGAACATGTCCAAGGGTAAGTGCACCAAGTTATGACACAAAAAAGATTCCACTTTTTTTTTTTTTTACCCAAAATTACCATTTGGCGAGTGCCAAATTTGGCACTTGCCAAATGGCTCAGATGACTGAACCTAGGGCTTGGTATTTCAAAGTACAACTCATTTGGTGAGCACCAAATTTTGTGCTCGCTAAATGAAGTGCATCATTTGGCGAGCACCAAATTTGGCACTAGCCAAATGATTTTCTTCATTTGGCGAGCACAAAATTTGGTGCTAGCCAAATGAAATTCATATTTTAAAATACATTTTTTGAGCTCTTTATTTTTCTCTGTCTTTTTCTTTATATTTTTGTGTCAGGGAAACTATATACATGAAATAAAAATTCAAGTATAAGTTTTTCATTAGGGGTAAAACAGGTTTTTATGGGACCCAAAACCCAGTACATAATGGTTTTGAAGGGAAACCATCAGCCTACCAAAGAAAATCAAGCTTCTAGAAAGATACACCATAAACCAATAACAACCCAATAGCATCCTTTAAAAGATAAGCGTGACTAAACATGTTGCATATTCAAGTATAAGTTGACATTTACATATGGATATTTACTTTCTTATACTTTAATTTATATTTCATGTATATATTTTTAGGATGTTTGAGAGTGGTTTTAGATCTCTAAGAGTTATAATAAAAAATTAGTTTTTGGAAGATCTTATATTTTTTGACTTAGTCAAATTTTAGTAATCAAGAGGTAAAATTTTAGTAATCAATAAGTTGTATCATCTTTCTCTCTTTTTCTATCTTGATCATCATTTATCTCTTATAATCTAGACCTCTCTCTCTCACTATCTCCATCCCTTTATCTGACTCTCTCTCTCTTGAGCTCAAGAACTGCAGCTCTACCTATCCATACTTCTCTCACTCTTTATCTCTCTTCCTTCGTAACTCTACTTTCTATCTCCCTCCGTCCTTCGTCCTCCCTCCTAACCTCCCTCTCTCTCTCTCTCTCTCTCTCTCTCTCTCTCTCTCTCTCTCTCTCTCCAAAAGGTAAATCAAAAGTGATTTTTTATAAGCATTTTGATAGTTGTAGAGGAGACTCCATTGTAGGTATGGTTCAAAACTACTGGGGTTCTATCCAAGGGTGTTTGATCAAAACCACTTTAAATAAGATCCTTTAAATGGAACCTTTATAGGCTTAAATCATTATATTTTCTAAAAATATGTGATTTAAGGTAAAAATCAAGATGTCCCAAAAAGTGTAACCCATTAATGTCGTAGCACCCTGTCTCCCTTTGTATCTCTTAGTCTGTGTGTGTGTCTCTCTTTTTTTTTGTCTCTCTCATCCCCTCTCTATTTATCTATCTCTCTCTATCTCTTTTTATCTATCTTTGTCTATGTTTGTCTCTCTTTCTTTATCTCTATCTTTGTCTCTTTGTCTCTCTCTATCCCTCTTTGTCTCTTTGTCTCTCTCTCTATTTTTTTCTCTTTCTACCTCTTCCACCCTCTCTTTCCCTCTCCCTCCCTCATCCCCCCTTCTCTCTCTATCTCTCTCTATCTTTCTCTATGTCTCTATCTATGTCTCTGTCTCTATCTTTGTCTCTATCTCTGTCTCTATCTCTCACTCTCCCTCACTCTCCCTCCATCCCCTCTCTCTGTCTTTTTCTATTTCTTTCTATCTATCTTTTTGTCTCTCTCCTTCCTTCCTTCCCTCCCTCTCTATGTGTGCGTGTGTGTCCCCCTCTCTCTCTTTGTCTCTCTCTATATCCCTCTATGTTTTCATGTCTATCTTTGTCTCTATCTTTTTCTCTCTCTACTCTATTTGTTTGTCTGTCTATTTGTCTATTTTTTGTTAGTCTATCAGTTTATCTCTCTTTTTTCATGTCTTTGTTTATGTTTCTCTCTCTCTCTCTCTCTCTCTCTCTCTCTCTCTCTCTCTTTGTGTGTGTGTGTGTTGGGTGATCCCACAATAATGAGTTACACTTTTTGGCCAAACTTGACATTGAAATAAAAAAAATCACTAGATCTTCACTTTCTTACACCTATACCAGCTTAACCATTATGAATTTCAAGATGAAGAAAACTAGTGATTTGTGACATTTTGTGTGTAGATTCTAGTTTTTTTTTTAATAAAGATAAATTGTGAATCCTTTTATGTAATTTTTAATAACTTATTTTTTCTACTAATTTTTATTTTTTTAAAGTGATGTTTACGTCATATCACATAACTATTTTTATAGAAAGGATATAATTTTAATTTTGAAAATATAGATTTGTCACACCAATATCTAGTGCATGGATATTCTTCATTTGTTACTTATGTTTTTTTTTTTAAAATTCCAAGCTAGAGTAATTATAACTTATACAGAGGTGTAATTCATACCACATAACTTTTTTTGCATGCATTTGAATTAGCTTATTATTATTTTGTTGGAATAAGGACATAAATACATAGTGCACATGTATTTTTTAGAAAAATTTCTCTATTTTCCTATTTTTTTGTATGTGTGAAACAAAGACCTTGATGTTCATTGAAAATAAATATAATAATGAAATTAAATATATTTCAAATTATACTTTTTGAGAAGATTGTAATAAGGGAGCTATATACTTATAAAACATAAATTTTAAATGAATTCATTTGATCCTCCAAAAGGTAAATCAAAAGTGATTTTTTATAAGCATTTTGATAAGTGTAGAGTAGACTTCATTATAGATTTGGTTTAAAACTAGCGTGGTTCTATCTGAGGGGGGTTGATAAAAAAATCTAATTTAAATACTTTAAATGGAACCTCTAAAGGCTTAAATCATTATATTTTAAAAAAAAATCAAAATGTCCCAGAAAGTGTAACCAATTATTGTGGCAACACCATGTGTTTGTGTGTGTGTGTGTCTCTCTCCCATATTTCTCCCTCAATATATGCTACCTTTTCATCTCTCTCTCTCTCTCTCTCTATATATATATATATATATCACTTCTCCCTTGCTTCCTCTCTTTCTCTCCCTCCTCTACACACTTTGTATCTCTCCTTCCCACTCTACTTATATGTATCTCACCTCTCTATCCCTCCCTAATTCTCCCTCCCTCCTCTCCATCTCTCTCCCTCCCTATCTACTCTCTCTCTCCATATCTACCTTTCCATCACTTATTCTCCACCCATCTCTCTCCCTCTCTCCCTCTCACTCTCTCCTCCTCCCTCCCTCTATGTGTGTGTGTTTATCTCTTTGTCTCTCTCCATCTCTGTCTTTGTCTCTATCTCTGTCTGTCTCTGTATCTCTCTATCTTTTTCTCTCTCTATCTCTTTTTCTATGTCTATTTGTCTATCTTTATCTGTCTCTATTTATTTCTATCTCTATCTCTATCTCTCTATCTCTTTGTCTCTCTATCTCTATGTGTCTTTCTATGTGTCTATCAATCTATCTATCGATTTGTATGTTTGTGTGTCTTTCTATCTATCTATCTTTCTACCTATTTGTTTGTATGTCTCCCTCCCTCCCTCTCTTTCTCTCCCTCCATCTCTCCAAAAGGTAAATAAAAAATAATTTTTTAAAATAATTTTGATATTTGTAGAGACTCCATTATAGGTATGGTTTAAAACTAGTGGGGTTCCATCCAAGGGGGTTTGATCAAAACCCCTTTAATTAAAATCCTTTAAATGATACCTTTAAAGGCTTGAATCATTATATTTTCTAAATATCTATGACTTCAAATAAAAATCAAGATGTCCCAGAAAGTGTAACCCATTATTGTGGTAGCGCCTTATCTTCCTTTGTCTCTCTTAGTCTGTGTGTGTGTCCCTCTGTCTTTGTCTCTCTCTCTCCTCCCCTCTCTCTCTATTTCTCTATCTCTCTCTATATCTCTGTCTATTTGTCTTTTTCTCTTTGTCTCTATCTTTATCTCTTTGTCTCTCTCTGTCCCTCTTTGTCTCTTTGTCTCTCTCGGTATCTATCTTTGTCTCTCTATCTCTCTCTATCTCTTTGTCTCTTTGTCTTTGTCTCTTTGTCTCTCTTTGACCCTCTTTTTCTCTTTGTCTCTCTCAGTATCTTTCTTTGTCTCTCTATCTCTCTCTATCTCTTTATATATATATTTGTCTATTTGTCTATCTTTATATTTGTCTTTGTCTTCATCTATCTCTATCTTTGTCTTTGTCGCTCAGTATATTTATCTCTCTATCTCTCTATCTGTTTATATATATATTTGTCTCTTTGTCTTTGTCTTCATCTATCTCTATCTTTGTCTTTGTCACTCACTTTCTTTGTCTCCATCTCTATCTCTCGCTTTCTTCATCTATCTTTGTCTTTGTCTCTATCTCTTTATTTTTTTATGTCTTTGTCTCTCTATCCCTCTCTTTCTTTGTCTTCATCTTTGTTGATTTCTCTCTCTCTCTCTCTCTCTCTCTCTCTCTCTCTCTCTCTCTCTCTATCTATCTATCTCTTTGTCTCTACCTCTGTCTATCTTTGTCTTTGTGTAATGCCCCTCCATTTTGATTCTTGTTCAAGTTGCTTTATGCTATGTTTGGTTGCAATTATTTTGATACTGGATATATTTTGTTATGATGTTTTGATCGTTACTATTGAGTGACAAATATTATTGTGGGATGTAGTTATCCGATTTTGTTTCACATGCATTATGGATTAATGATGTTGTAGAGTTAACATGAGATGTTATTATGAGATTACTGGATTATGATGGAAGTGTCAGTTTCGATGAGTGTATTGGTGAAGAGGATGGTTTCGCATCACTCGCTTGTGAGCGTCCTGTGAATCCGTAATTCTTTCTTCACGGTGTGTATTATATGCTGGAGATATTGTATGATGTTGTTTACTTGGTTGCAAGATTGCAGGTACATGACATCGACTCCGCTTGGTTTCACAGGTTTGAGCGTGTCGATCCAACGGTTAAGTTGAAAGGGAGATAGTAGCTAGGTAACATGTGTCAAGTTTACACCCTAGCCTTAGTGTGTCGTCAGTCGTGTGTGTCGAGCCATTGTCTATCTTGTTTTAATGTTATTTAATTCTGAAGAATTCTTGATTTGGAAATAGATATTTAGAATAATTGCATTTAAATCATGTTGGTGATTATTTAATTTAAATAATGCAATGTGGATAAAAGTTTATATTTAAATTAATTAATTATATTTAGTTTATTTAATTAATTAAATTTGATCCAAGGGGTTGAGTTTAGTTATTAAATAATTAAATTAATTAATTAAACGTGATGCAAGAGAATGAAAGGAAATAAAAGAATTAAAATTAATTTTGGAATTTAATTCAACGTGTGGGAATTAAATTAGAAATTGTAATTAAATGTTTATTTGGGAAATTGGTTGCAACTTTGGAAATTAATTTATTATTTGAAATTGTATTTTAAATTGAAAGTGGGTTTTCCAAAAGTGAAATTGAAATTTGAAATTGAAAGTGAAATTGAAATTGAAATATCTAATTTGCATGTAATGTGAATTAGGGTTGTAAATATTGAAATTGAAATTGAAATTGAAATATCTAATTTGCATGTAATATGAATCAGGGTTGTATTAAATATTTTTTATTTATAAAGAATACATGTTTTAATTTTAGGGAGAAAGTTTTTAGAAAAATACATTTTTACAGCAGGGAAGAAATTTTGGAAAATTTGCACAAGGGTTTGAAGAAAGTTTGATTGTAGAATTGATTGAAGAAAATATTGTTTGCATTTGTTGGATTTTGGATTGGATTCTTTGGAGGATTGAAGAAAATTCAAGAAATCTTTGGAGGAGGCTTGCATCAGAAATTCATCTCTTCCTGTAGCTTCTTGTACCAGGTTTTCCTCTTTGTATTTTATTGTTCTTGATTGTTTTTTTTAAATAGTAGTGATTAAAGATTTGTTTGTTAAATCTGTTTTAGAAAACAAATTTGATATTAGAAGAAAAGAATTAAATAAATTTACAGCCTTTGCTTGTGAAAATTCTTGAGTGAAAATTGTGAAAACCTTAGTTGAATTTAAATTATTTGGGGAAATCGATTTTGTTGTTATTGAAATCAAACATAGAGATTCAACAATGCATTTAAAATATTTTTAGAAAATGAAACCTTCTGTTTATTATTAAAAAATGAATTTAAAAATCTGCAGTATAGTTATATTTTTCATGGTAAAATGGTCTGGTTGTGTCGCCTATAATTTTACTTTCACAAACTAGGTTTTCAGGAAATTTAAAGGGTTTTTGCATTTTAAAATTTTCTTACCCCTGTCCAAAAATCGCAAATACCCAAATCATAATTTTTGAGTTATGCTTGAAACATGAGACTATTGTTAAATTATTTTCCCATGGTTGTTCTAAAAATAAAATAATAATAAATTGATATTTATAAATATTAATATTTTATGTATTGTTATTATAATATTAAAATATTATTTAATAATATTTTATATTATAATTTATAATACTAAAGTATTATATTTATTTATATTATTTTAAATAAAATTTGTATATTAGATTAGTGGAATTAAAATTATAAACATATGGGAAATTATTGTTTATTTTAAAATGGCATGTTAAAGTTTAATTGAAGGAGTTAAATATTTGATTTAAAGAATGCATAATTTAAAATTGAATTGTGAAATTTAAACCCATATGTAAAAGGTTCAATTATTAATTTGATTTAATTGGAAAAATATATTTATATTTTGAAATATTGATGATAAAGGATATTTTTATTTTGAATTAATCAATTTGATATTCTGCAAAGGATAGAAGATATGTTAATGATTAAATATATTTAAATATATTAATTTATATTTAGTATATATATAGTGAAGGTATATATCCATTTGAGAGAATAAATAATATTTTATCTTATTTTATTCTGTTGTTTGCAAATTGGGTATTATTAATGTTCTAAAAGAAATAATTAGTATGTGTAGAAAATGTATAGAGAAAGATATTTAAATATATTGAAAAATTATAGAAATATTTATATTTAAATGTTTGTTTTAATTAATGAGATTTAATTAGAAACAATATGAATGTGTGGCCAAATAGACAAGCCAAAAGATATTTTTATACATTGATGAAATTGCATGTTTTTAAATAGATAGTTGATGAGACATAGACTCTGGATAGAAAATTAGAAAAGATTGTTTGCAATAGTGTTAGGTTGCATTAGAAGTAAATTTAGGAACTAACTATATTGAAAAAGGAAAATAGTTATTATGTTTTATTTAGTTTCATAGAATAATCTAATCATTATGAATGGAATATTAATGGTGCCTATATAATATGGAGCATATATATATATATTCAGTGTAAAATTCATTATCGTATTTTATTTTAATGAGATGCATGCAATGTATTATTGAATAGAGATTTAAAAATGGATTGATTAGTGTATATGAAAAATGGATAGAGAAACAATATGTTATTATATTAAAGTGATTGAATGTTTTAAATAGAAAATTGAATGAGATGTAAGATTTGGTTAGGAAATGAAAAAAGTTTACTTGCATGGATTTGTGTCGATTTAAAAGTAAATTAAGAAGTTGTTTTATTGATGAGGTAATCAATTATGTTATTTAATTAATTTCTATTTAGATTAATTGAATCATTGTGATTGGATTATGAAAGAGATATGGATTTAGTATATCCAAAAGTAGTATCTTCCTCATGATTATCTTAAAGGATTTAATTCTCTGTATTCAGTAAAAGGAAGTAAGTTTAATTGTTTTAGATTTTCAATAATGAAAAGGGAAATAGGGGTTATGATTATTTTAGATGATCTAGTTATCATGACTTTGACTTTTCTACACTACCTATTGAATGAGTATGGATTTAGGAAATCCAAATATTAGATTTGATTGATGACTTGAATGCTTTTGTTGCTATGTCATCAAGTTGCATTGTTGGTTTTGGGATTTAGTGTTAGTCCTAAATTATAAGTCTTCCAGAAGAACTTAGAGGATAAGAGTTGTTGAATCTTTGTGCCATCCAGTTGTTTCCCTTGGGTAGTGCATGGCGTCTTTTTAGTTTTACCCGGTTTTCATGAATGGGGATGTTTGCACCTCTTTGGTTTAGGAGCGGATTATGGGATCCATGTCTCCTTGTATGGAGTGACCTTGTTATGTGGTTTTATCTTGTTGCCTCCTGTGAAAGGAGTGGACTATGTGTTGTTGCCTCCAAGATGTTTGGAGTGAGATCTTTTGTACCTCCTGTGAAAGGAGTGGACTATGTGATTATTGCCTCTAAGATGTTTGGAGTGAGTTCTATTATTTGTATCCTCCTTGTATTGGAGTGGATTATGATGCCTAGTTGGTATGCAATTGTGGTTCTTTTGGTGGATTGTTTGGGTGTGTGGTGTCAAATACAAGAGTGGCTTCTGTTAGGCGCCAGAGCCCAAAGAGGTAAACTGGATAACCTTCAGGAGTGATTTAAACAAGTGATAATTAAAATAATGTACTTAGAAGATTAGGACTAACTTCTCACATTAATCAAGATAATTTAATCCTCACTCATAGACACAAGGGCTCGTTTAGACTTGGGATGAGTGAGAAGGCCTGGAATGGCAAGATCAACTATCTTGTCCTTGCGAGAGGTAGTTGATTCCGCATGAGTGAGTATGAGTGCCGGGATTCGGTTGAGGCCACTAGGATTATTTGTGTCGGAGTCTATGAAGAATGCCCAGAGGAGATCTCATGACAAACCTTGCGATGACATTCTATCTACGACAACTGTTGTTAATTGTTTTATGTGTATGGTTCTCTGAACATACTTGATCTATTTTATGTTTGGAAGCAATGTGACCTATGTCAGTGATGTTGGAGTTGTACTTGTATTGTACTTGATTTGTACTTATATTGTATTTGATTTTTACTTGTATTGTACTTGATTTGTACTTATATTGTACTTGATTTGTACTTGTATTGTACTTGATTCGTACTTGTATGGTGAATGAGTTGTACTTGTTAATTCATTTGGTTGGTTATAACAGTATGAGTCAGTTTGAGTCTGCCTTTGGTTAGAGGTAGTAGAATTTTTGTTCATGTTACTTTGTTACTATCTCCTAGCATGGGGGGTGGGCCTTCGAGTACCACATTGGTAGGGTGGAACATGCACCAAAACTGTTGGGTCCCCATCAATCTTCAATACTTGGTGGCGAGACATCCAGATGGACAGCTCGCGGTTATTGTTGTAATTTCTTGCATTGTAATATTTTAACTTATATAAGTTATTTTATCCCTCTTTGTAAGAGGTGGAGTTATGTAATTGTAATCTTATATACTATTGCCTCATTCTGGGAATGAGTGATGTAACTATTGATTTAAGATATTGTTTATGAGATTGTATCTTGGTTGATTATCTTATTATGTTATGTGGTATTCTTATGATGTATGATGTTTATTTCATAAAGTTCATAAGGCTATGGTTATATGTAATATGTATGTGGGTTTAAGTAATCCTAACCTTGTAGCCTTAGAGGTTGTTGTTAATTAGTAAGTGAATGTGTATGTTAAATGCACTTTATAAAAAAAAATTGGTTCGCTTATGATGTTAATTGCAACTTCCTTTAAGGTTACTTGGCGGGGCATTACACATGGTATCGGAGCCTAGGTTTAAACTTCAATGCAATATAATTTGCATGCATGCTTAAATTTATGCAATTTTTTTAGAATCCGTCAAATAAATGATTATATTAAAAAAAATCAATTATTTTTGCATAATTTCTTTACAAATCTACATATTAAATATGTTAAAAAAATCATTTAAAAAAAAAAATTAAATTTGCATTTTCTTATACAAATCCATTTTACACTTCAATACCCATTTAAATCTTACAATTTTCTGACAAGAATCTCTACTTTTGTTTAATACAATTTTTTTTTTTTTAAAGTTTTGTTTTCTTTTAAAATAAAAACTAACAAACATATAAAATTAATTCCTTTTTTAAGGGCTTGGCCCCTTTTTAACATCTGATTATCCAAATAAGTTTACATTTCAAAGTTTTAATAAAAATAATAAATATTTAATTTTTTAAACCCTTTTGTGCGGGCTCTATTGTCCCACGCCTCCCTTCACTTTTGGCCTCTACTTGCATTGTCTCGTAGCTCTGCATTTAATGTTCATCTAATTTTCTTGAACATGTATTTCATCTTTTCTCTTTTTCTTAAAAAAGAAATACTTTTAGAAAGTCTTCCCTCCCTCCATGACTTTAAATATTGCTTTCCCTCTTATTTATATTTTTCATTTAAAATACATTTAAAAAAAAATTCAAAGTAAAAGTTTTTAAATTTCCATTTTTATTATTCTTTTCATATGTAAGTTTAAAAGGAAATAATCTTTTACTTTTACAAAGGTCCTCTTTTTAAAAAAAATCCTCCCTTTTCATTAAATATTTAATTTTAGAAAGAGCATTGTATTCGTATATCTTTTATTTGTAATAAAGTTTTTTATAAATTTTATTTATATTATTATTTTTTTAATAAAATTTTAAAGATTTAAATTAATTTTTTTATTTTTTATTAATCATATTAACTATTATTAATATTTATTAATTCTATATTATTTATTATTAGTTTTTAGATTTAATTCAATCAAAAGGAGTTTTTTGTTTTTCTAAAATTACAATAGTTATCATTTTTATCATAAAGTTGTAAATTTTTTTGATACAATAATATCAACTTTAATTTCTTAAATCAATTTGAATTCTTCTAACTATCATTCTTGGAAAATTCATGTATCTTTTCTTTTTCATTTTAAACATCTTTTGGGTGTTGCTACGGTTCTCAAATCGGAACTAGATTCTTCTACATCTAAAGATGATCAAGAAAAAATGAAGAAGCCCTTGGCCTCATAGGTATTTTCATGTCACCTGAATTATATGTTCACATTGGGACATGTACAAAAGCTTATGAAGCATGGGACAAACTCAAGACTATTTATAATAGTTCAAATGAATCTAGAAAGATTCAACTTCAAGACCAACTTGAAGATCTAAAGTATTCTGATTTCAAATCTATGGATGATTTTCTGTTAAATTTTGATGCTTTGAATAGTCAATTGCAAGGTTTAGGATTAAAATTAGATCTTAGATTAATTCATCTTATTCTTAAAAAATGTCTTCCTAGGCAATTTTTATAGTTTATTACTAACATTGATGCTCAATTAGCTATTCCTTCTTTAGCTACTCAATTAACTTATGATATTTTTTGCAATTTATTGACATGAAGAAGCTAAGTTGATTCAATTTGACAATCTTAAGTCTAATGAACATGCTTTTTTGTCTAATCATAAGCAGAATTTTAACCCTCATTTTAAACAATGTTATAATAATAAACCTCATTATAATAATGAAAATGATCCTAAGAAGAATACTTCTTTTAAAAGGCTTCATTGCACTTATTGTAATAAGAATGGTCATTGGAAAAATACTTTTTTTAAGAAGAAAATGAGAAAAAATATATTAAGCAAAATAATCAACAATAAAATAAACCTAATAATCATAAATTTCATAACAATGAAAATCAATCTAGATGTTCTTTTACTTGTGGTTATAATATTTCTCAACCTCTTGAATGGGTTATTGATTCAGGTGCATCTCGACATGTTACTTCACATAAATAAGTTTTTGAGTATATAGAACTTGATATGTCTAATTTTCTTCTTCAACTTGTTAATAATCATACTTGTAAAGTAGAAGAAATTAGAGATGTGAATGTTCCTAATGGTAAATTGACTAATGTTTTATATGTTCTTGAATTAAAGACTAATTTTATTTCAGTTGATAAGCTTTGTCAAGGTTATAAAATATAATTTTACAAAGATATATGTGCTATGTTATTGATCCAAAACAAAACAAGTTCATTGCTAATGCTAAATTAGACAATGATAATTTGTTCAAATTTTATGAGTTTGCTCAATCTCAATGCTCTTTAATATCTACCATTGATTTTAGTATTTGGCATGAAAGACTTGGTCATATTAATTCTACCAATATTTCCTTGATGCAAAAGCTTAATAGATGGATTTACTAGTATTGTTCCATCTAAAATTGTATGCACAAGATGCATGAATGGTAAAAGCATAGGGAGCCCTTCCACATGGTCAATCATGGAGGGAAACTCATAAGTTACACCTAGTTCATAGTGACCTTTTGGGAACCATGGAAAATAACTCCATCCAAGGATCAAGCTATGAACTTACTTTTGTTGATGATTATTCTAGAAGAACTTGGATCTATTTTCTTCATAGTAAGGATCAAGTTCTTGATATATTTTGTGAATTTCATAAATTTGTTGAAAGACAATCTGGTTTTAAACTTAAAATTCTTAGAACTGAAGATGGTAAAGAATATTTGAACAATTCTTTTAATATTTATTTGAAATCATTCGGAATTAAGCATGAGATAACTATTTTCTATACACCTCAACAAAATGGTGTAGCAAAAAGGAAGCATAAAACTATTGTTGAAATAGCTAGATGTATGTTACATGCTAAAAATGTGTCTTATAAATTTTGGGTAGAAGCTATGTTTTGTGCTAGACTTACATTATTAATAGGACTCCTACTAAAGCTTTAATAGATGTAACTCTTGAAGATTTTTTTTCTAGAGGGAAGCCCAATCTTAAGCATTTAAGAATTTTTGGTTCAATTGTTTATGTTCACAAGCCTAAACGAAAGAGGCAAAAATTAGATCCTAAATATTCTTATCATATTTTTTTTGGTTATGATGAACATTCTAAAGCTTATAGAGTATTTTAATCATCTTACTAAAAATGTTAAAGTTGCTAGAGATGTATGCATTTCTGAAAATGGTGTCCATGATTGTTCTAAAGTTCATGATATTGAATCTTCTCAAAATAAAGTTATATTTGTGGAAGAAAATCCTCAAGTTGAATCTTCTCTTAACCCTCATAATGCATCGCTTACTCATAGTGATAGTGATGATGAAAATGTTGAAATTTCTCCTCATTATTCTTCTTCTAGTGACGATACTTCTACATCTAAAATAAAACCTAAATGGTTTTAAAAAATGATGTAAGAAATTGAGGATATTTTAGCTAGAATGAATCAATCTAAAACTAGAAAGACAAATTATTGTAATTATGTTTTGATGTCTAGTATTATGCATTCAAATAATCCTCAAACTTATGAACAAAATAAAGATCAACCTCATTGGAAAAATACTATGCAAGAATAATATGATAATTTAATTGCTAATAAAACTTGGGATTTAGTTCCTTTACCTCAAGGTAAGAATCTTGTTTCATGCAAATGGTTGTATAAAAATAAGGTTAATGCAGATAATGAAGTTAGAAAGTTTAAATCTATATTAGTTTATAGGGGCTTCTCTCAAGTTGAAGTATTAGATTATAATGAAACATTTTCTCCACTAGCTAAGATGCCAACTATTAAATTAGTTTTTACTTTAGCTTCTCATATGCATTTGTCTATTCATCAAATATATTTTAAAAGAACATTTTTAAATGGTGATTTACATGAAGAAATTTATATGTCTCAACCTTTTGGTTTCATTAAGGAAGGTAATGAAAATATGTTTTGTAAATTAAAGAAATCAATTTATGGTTTAAAACAATCTCCTGGAGAATGGTATTCTAAGATTAATGTTTTCTTTCTATCTCAAGTTTTCATTAGGAGTAAAAAAGATCCAAATTTATATATTAAGCATAGTGAAAATGATATTGTGATTATTATTTTATATGTTGATGATTTAATTATCACTTCTAGTTCTAACAATTTGATTAGTGATGTTAAATATTGACTCAATCAACAATTTCAAATGATTGATTTGGGCCTATTACATTATTTTTTGGGTATGTAAATTTGGAAAAAACCTAAAGGTATTTTTCTTTCTCAACAAAAATATGCTCAAGATCTCTTAGATGGATTTAAAATGAATGATGCAAAGTGTTTTTATACTCCTTGTGAATTAGTAACTAAATTAATGGTTGATATGGAAACTCATTTTGTTGATCGTACTTTGTATAGGTAATTAGTTGGTAGTTTGAATTATTTAACTCTTACTAGACCTAATATTTCTTATAGTGTTGGTTGAGTTTCTAGATTTATGTCTAAACCACAAAAAACTCATTTTAAAGTTGCAAAAATAATTTTAAGATATGTTAAAGGTACTCTTAATCTTGGTCTTTTTTATGATGTAAATTGTGTTTTTTCTTTAAAGGGTTATACTGATTCATATTTAGGAGGTGATCCCAATGATGGGAGATACACATGTGGTTATTTTTTATTTATTGGATTAGGTGCAATCTCATGGAATATTAAGAAACAACAATCTACTTCTCTTTTTTCTACAGAAGTTGAATATACATGTTGTACAAATGCATCAAAAGAAGCACTTTGGTTAAGAAGATTACTTGAAGACTTGGATCTACCTCAAAAGGATCATACTCCTTTATATTGTGATAATCAAAGTTCTATTTATTTAGCAAGGAATCCAATTTTTCATGCAAGGAACAAGCACATTTCTCTTCAACACCACTTCATTAGAGAGAAATTTGAAGACAAGCAAATTTCTCTTTTGTATTGTAAAGGTGAAGATCAAGTGGCAGATATTCTCACCAAATCTCTTGGTAGAGATAAGTTTATCTTTCATTGTAAAAATCTAGGATTACAATCCATTGAAGGGTTTGATGTAAACTCCCCAAGTAAAGCTTAAGGGGGGATGTTAGAAGATTAACCTTTACTTGGTAAAGGTTATTCTTTAATTGTAATTATTTATTAACTTGTAGGAATATTCCTAAGGAATCCCTACAAATATTTTGTCTTTTTTATATTTTTAATTCCTTTATTAAGGAGTATTTGTAGCCGCCTCCTTAAGAGGCTTTCGACAACTTGCACACACATAGATGAATGGTGGAATTCATTTAGTTGGGATTTACTTTCTAATTCTAACTCCTCTTCTCACCCCTATATATCGAGGTGCATCTCCTCTAATTCTTCATTCAAGCAAGCAAGCTTAAGGCTTAAGTGATCTCTCTCTCTCTTTGTATCATTGTTAGGCATTTTGCCTCCATTCATAATATTGGGGGTTTTTCTTGTTTTTTCCCCTTATCAAATTCTTGTGTCTCCTTTTCATTTGGTGGTGCTTGGTTTGGCTTCTCTATTTCTTGCTAATCTCTTTCCTTCAAAAAATTCTCATTAGTTAGTACTTTCCATTACTCGTTTATTTTTTCCTTTCACTACTAAACAAGATTTTTAAAAAGTGATGTTTACTTCATACCACATAACTATTTTTATAGAAAGGATGCAATTCTAATTTTTAAAATACAAATTTGTAACACCAATATCTAGTACATGGATATTTTATTATAATTTTTGATACATATTTTTTTTAAATTAATTTTCCAAGTTAGAGTAATTATAGTTTTGTCAAAGGTGTACTTTGTACCACACAACTTTTTTTGTATCCGTTTGAATTAACTAAATTTTTTTTGTTGGAATAAGGACTCAAATACATAGTGCACATTGTACATATTTAAAACTCAAAGCATTACTTTACATTGCATAAATAATGTAACTAGATGTTTATAGATGACAAAATTTAAATTATAATCTAATGTTTTTGAAAGTCAGCCTAAGTGCAACTCTTATGCAACTACTTCACATTGCATAACTAGTAACTAAGGAGTAGTTTTCAATTGAATTTTATTTTCATTGAATTCCATGAGACCACATTGGTTTGAGGAATTTCCTTGAGGAATTTTTTCAAATCCTCTATATAAGTTTACATGAATTCATCTATTATGTCATGTTTTTCAAAAAAAATTCTTCAAACTCCTAAAAATTAAACTTTTATATGCAACTTCCATCTAATTCAATGTTTAATTTTATGTATAACAATGAAGATTAATAAAATCATCAAATGAATGGCCTATATTGTCTAAACAAAAAAAACTCAATATAAACATCTAGCTAAAATGAAAAAGATTGAATTTCACTAGCCATGGTGGAAATGGAATAATATAAGCAATGAAAATAGAATTCATAAGAAATTTTATGTTAATTTGATATCCTCTATATAAGTTTACATGAATTCATCTAAATTATGTCATGAAAATTTTATTTTTTTCTTCAAACTCATAAAAATTAAACTTTTGTATGCAACTTCCATCTAATTCAATGTCGAATTGTATGTAAAATTATTATGATTAATAAAATCATGAAAGGAACGGTTTATATTGTAAAAACTAAACAAAAAAACTCAATATAAACATGTCAATTGTACCAAAATGAATATATTACTTGAGATAATGAAAAATTATTTAGAAACTTCAAATTGTCTTCTTCTATGTTGTGTAGCATACAAATTAATGCTAAAAAGGTGATGGATCAAGAATAATTTAGTATAGCAACAAGTCAACTACATAAAAAGGCATTTCTAAGTTGGATAAAGCGTAGAACTAGACAAATGTAGAGAATTATGGGCCTGAATCACGAGTTAAGTCCTTTTTCCCATTTTTGGAAAAGAAACATTTGGCACTTGCCAAATTTGGTGAGTACCAAATGTGATGCAAAATGTAATACATTTTTAGGACTTGAATATTTAGAAAAAGTAAAACTAAGAACACACCATTTAACTACACTTGGGTATAAGTAAAGGTGATACATTATTAAGACTTGAATATTTAGAAGGATTACAGTTACAAATATTAATTATGATACTTTGAAGACTTGAATAAAGAAGGATTACAATTAAAAATAAATAATATACCATGATTTGTGATAGAATATCATAGGTTATAGGCTTCATAGAGTGGGTTAAGCATCTAGGGGATGAAAAATGTAAAAGTGGGATCTAATATGGATATTTAGAGATATATGATCAAAACCCTCAATTGTACACCTTAAACCCTAATCCCTCTAACCTTAGACACTTAAACCATCAGCCCTTAAAACCTAATACCTCAACCCTCAACCCTCTACCCTATACATTAAACCCTAATCTCTCATACCTCAAACCTTAAACCCTCAACCCTAATCCCCCAACCCTATACCTTAAACCCTAATCCCTCAAACCTCAAACCTCAAACCCTCAACCCTTAAACCCTAATACCTCAACCCTTGAAACCCTCTATCATCAACCCTCATCTCTCAACCCTAAACGCTAAACCTGAAACCCTTGAACCTAATCTATCAACCTTATACCTTAAACCCTAAACCCTCTACCCTCTACCTTCTACCCTGCACATTAAACCCTCAACCCTCAACCCTCTACTCTCTACTCTCTACACTATACATTAAACCCTCAACCATAAGTGGGAGAGACCTGAGATAGAGATGAGATGGAGAGAGAAAGAGAAGAAAGAGAAAGATATGAGAGAGGGATTTGGAGTGAGAAAAAGAGAAATACCGAAGAGGCAGAGAGAGTGAGGGAGTGTGAGAGAGGGAGTTGGAGTGAGAGAGAGTTGTCTAGGTAGGGTGGTAGGGAGTGAGACCTAAGAGAGATACTTGAGAGAGAGAGAGAAAGAGTTATCTAGTTAGAGTGGGGGGAGACCTAAGAGATGGAGAGGGTTTGGGAGTGATATTTGAGGAATAGACCTGAGAGAGAGGGAGTGGGAGATACCTATGTTAACATGTAGGATTGCACCCAATTATAGACCTAGAAGGCTCAACAATCTCATGTAACATGGAAACATTTTTGAGCTTGTGGGTTGCTCATAATGAAAGTGAATCTCCAGATTATGGGTTGGTTCCCCTTTTGATATTTTTATATGGAACTGAGGAATTATGTAGGAAAAGGGATAGAAAGATTAAGATGAATAGTAAAATTGAAACTAGTAAGATGGTGATGCACCTAAATGATAATGAATATACAATCTGATTCACAAGGACCTTTCAATATTCCTATTTGCACAGCTCAATTCGAACAGTTAAACCACATAATCTATTCACACAAAGGCTTGATAAATTTACCCTCCTTGAAGGAAAGACAATGTTTTTCACAACTAGAATGATCAAACAAACAATCTGCACAATGTATGACCTGTGAAATTGAATTGAATTGTATACATACACTTATGAATGAGACAAAAAATATTGAGTTTTTCATATTTAAACACAATCAATTTATATCAAATCAAACAAAAAATATGACACCTAAAATATGGGATGGAAAACACTTGATTTTTATTGAAAGGCCAAAAGGAATCCTCTTGCAAAACTAAAATAAAATACTAGAAATAAAATTGTTGTATATAAACTCTAAAGCCGAGCTAAAAAAAATTCTAACTCATTGCAATGCACAAAAGAGTAGGAAGCAATAACTAAGAAAAAACCTAAGTCTTTTATCCTATATACAAAAAAGAGTCTCAAAGTTCCAAGAGGTGGCACCTGCAATTAACTGCATCTAAAAATATCTTCTTTGAGATGATCCAGGAGAAAAATAGAAAAGGCCTAAAAAGGGGGCCCACAATTAATTTAAACTGATCTCAAATAGCTTCAAACTTCCCCTCTCAACTAGCTTGACCAAATTTGACTCAAAACCCACTCCAATTGACTGAAAATCAAGGTCAGAAACTCTAGTTTAACTCTACCTCTTCAGATTTTTCGTGATTTTGACATGAAGTTAACAATTTAGGAAAATATTAAAGTAACTAGGTGATAAATACTTTATTACATGTTATGATTATGCATCTCTCATTGCATTTTAATGGCATATATTAAGGTAATTAATAAAATATTATCTTAATGATTGTCTACATTCTTATTTTCAGTTTCACTCTTATACAAAATCAAGAGGAGGTTGACCTATGCCTAAGTTTGATTTAAAAATTTGTAAAAGTTTACAAATTTATGCAAAGATATACAAAAATACCTAATACATATAACAATGGGCATTAATTTATGCAAAAAGTTTTTTTTTTTTTTGTAAAAGCAAAAAATGCCTTATGTTGAGGTTGGTTACTTTAGGGTAAAGAAAACCCTAAGTGGGAAAACCCGAGCTCCAAAGAATATTCACACTTTATTTCACACATAGCAATTGTTACTCTGCTTGTTTGGGCGCTGCTACTAGGGTTTTCTCAAGAACTTCTCTGAGATTTTAGAGCTAACTCTATCCTATCTAGAGATTCTCATGCCATTAAGCCTGTGTAGTATGTTTATCCTCTATATCTCTTGTGAAAGAGAAGGATTTGTGTTTTTCATTACATAGAAAATGTTGAAAATTCTTGTTATTCTTTGCTTATTTTCATATGCCCAACCTTTGTTCTGAGGTATTCATTCATTATTTTTCTAGCCACAGATTCTTTTTCTTTTATTCTATAGAAAATGTTGTGGTTTCTCTTTTTCTGAGAAGGAAAATGGTTATTTCTGTAGCTCTATTTGCAAAAATGAAAGATAAAAATCTTTCATTTCTTTGTATTTTTGAGCATCCAATAGAGAGTTTCATCTCTTTTCAAGCATGAGGGTTTCTCTTTTTTGTAGGTTGTGGCTTGAGTCTTTACATTTTGGAACCCTCTATTCTTCCCATTACATGGGTCTCACCTTTGAAACCCTAAAATCATTCTCCTTTAGATTTCTTTTTGAACCTATTCATCTATGGCCAAGGTTTTCTTGCTTTGGGTTTCACTTTGTGTAGAAAATTTGGGCCTCTGGATATCATGCATATCTTTCTATATCTGTTCACTGTACTTTCATGTCCTCGAACTATCATCATGGAAATATAGCACTATCTCTTCATGCTTCACTGTGAAGTTTCTTATTTCATGATCTTGTTGGCTCAGATTCACTAGTGTATGCAAACCTTTACACGGTTGAACTTGTCTTGTATGTCACCTCCCTTGTGGCGGTCATCTTGTTAGTTGGCTACTCCTTTATGTAGCAGGTTTTATGTTGATAGATTTTCAATAAATTAGACTTCATTGCAGATGAGTGATTCCCACCATGCAAGATATGTTGAGTTTGGGTAAGTGCTTCCAACTCACTTGGATACCTTTGATCATCCTCTTGGCCTCATTATTAATTTGATTGCTATATTGATAGTTTTGTACCTTTGATGGGTTGTTCCTTTGCATTTGCATGATGTCCTTTTGGGCATAAAGGACTATCTCAAGAGGCACAAAATTATTGTATATGGCATTATATTATCCTCCTTGAACTTAAATATATATTCATGTCACCCTTGACAACTAAGACTAGCTCTTTGTTTATGACTATACATGTATGAGGTCACAGGATAGTCTATGAACTATTTACTAGGCTCCCCTCAATTCCTTTAATAGCACAGTACTTTTCCTTCAAATTATCATTGCATAACCTTCCCTTTGATTACTATCACTATCCACTATTTTTTATGGATGTTTAATCCTCTGCATAATCCATGTCTAGATGCTAAAGCTTGCTATCTTTTGAATTATTGACTATCCTTTTGTGTTTTTGATAGTTATATGATTGTGCATGCTTTCAAGAGTAAATTACCTTTTATATTGTGAAAGATTACACTTCTTAGTGCTGCCCCTAGAAACTTACATTGGTCTTGTCATTATGGATGTTGTCCCCTCATTAGACTTCTACTAATAGGATTGTTGACTGTTACTTGTATTATGAGCTCTATCACATTGTACTAGACTATATCTATAGACTTGTAATGGAAAGAAAAAGAACTATACTTTAATGTTCTAGTCACTCTGTACATAGTTACTATCCTTTATGACATTGAATATTCCTAGTAACTTTAATGACAATGCTTGGAAAGTAAATTATTATGCTTCACAAGTCTTTCAAATAGTGAGATTGTAAAGCCATGCCTTCCTTCAATTTCATAAAATTTAACACTTGGGGACAGTGGATAGTGATCACCAATTTAGAATAAGATGTTGAACACCTCGACCAAGCACTACTAACAACTGAGGTTCCATGATCTTTGTTGCTTTATGAGCCAATGATAGAATCACTTTAACTTTTCTCCACTTTCTAATCATGGTGGCTATCTTCTCTTATTGGTTTCCAATTGAGAAAATATTTTTTCAGTTATGATAGTGATCTCAACCAAATAACCAATGTAGGTGATGAGATATATGCTCAAAGTTGATAAATATAATGTTTTTACACTCTTATCCCTCTAAAAACAAGAGGGAAGCATGTTGGGCTCAACCCTTGTGGGATCCCATTTTACTCCACATGTTATGATGTTAAATGAAAATATTCCAGCAATGAAAATTTCACCTATACCTATACAGTGAACAAACATGTTAGGAAAAAATAAGAAGCCTGAATTTGATGGATATTGATGATGATCTTCTACTTCTCCTTGATATATGTGATGTCTTGCATATTTGATCAAATTTTCCATAGGAGTAGATTATATATCTATTGATTCATGCATATGGAGATAAATTTGATTATGAGCTCTAACATAATCTATTTATGTAGGTATCTCCAAAGCAACCAACAAAGGAGTTGGAGCTAGAGCTAGAGATGGAGCTGAAGACACAACTGACAACCTTGGGATTCGTCATTTAGGTAATGACGAATCAAATTTCATTTCATGTTCTTTACCTCTTCAGTTGTATAGTTTACTCTTTGTGTTACATTTCCTCATGTATGATCAATTACTACCACGGCTTGTGTAGGACACTATACATTTGTAATTATCAATAAAATACATCATTAATGAAAAACTTGTGCAATATTTTCCCTTGTATATATTTGCATAATAAATTACAATTCATTTGATATATTCCTATGCATATGAATGGAACTTTAGTAGAAAATAATGTGTCCTTTTATCTTTAGTTTGCAAATGCTATCCCAACTCTACCTGATTGAGTTGAAAGAAAAAATAGGTAACATTTTGGTGACATCTTAGGGGTGTTTTCCTGATAAAAAAATAGGATTAGTAGCCTTGTATATCCATTGGGCATAGGAGTCCATTTTTTTCTCTTTTGAACCTCAAAAAATTATCTATATCTCAACTTTCAAGAACTATACAACAACAAAACTAAAACTAAAAATAACTACCATGGCTCTATTTAGAATAGAACCAACAAACATGTGCATCAATACTTAATGGAAATAAAAACTAAACTAAAAATAATTTTCCTTGAACACTTATTAATTGAAAACCTCTACTTAAGTATGTACAATAGAATTTTTTTATCTTCAATAACACCGTTTGAGGTTAATCTTGTTCACTGGGATATGAAACACCTCTCCATTCAGCTTTGAAAGCTGAAAAATAATGGTTGTTTGCATTCTGTAATCACATAAGGGCCATCCCACATGGCATCAAACTTGGTATGCTTACTAGGTCTAATTTTAAGCTCATCCCACATAAACATAAGATCGCCCTCATTGAACACTCTTGGCACTGCTTTTCTATCAAAGGTCTTTTTTCATTTGAGCTTGGTGAATTTTGAGATTTCTTAATGCTTATTTTCTTGTCTCGTCTAATTCCATCATATGTGCAAGTCCGATTTCCATGGGATCATCCTCTAGCAATTCATGCTCTTTAATGAAATTCAAAGTTGGCAATTCAATTGAAATTGGAAACTTAGCCTCTTTACCATAAGTAAGAACATAAGGTGAATTAATTGTAGGTCTTTTAAGATTTATTCTATCATTCCAAATGGCTAGCTTCAATTTATCATGTTAGATCCTTTGATTATCCTTAATCGTCTTTTTGATAATCTTGATCAAATTCTTATTGGTGGATTCATCCTGTCCATTACCCTGAGGGTAATAATTGGATGAGGTATTAAGAAATATATTGTTCTTAACAGATCAATCAGAAATTCTTAAGCTAACAAAGGATAATGTATTATCAGAAATGATTGAATTAGGAGTACCAAACCTTGCTACAAGATCCTGATAGAAATTTAAAATAGAAATCTCATTCACCTCCTTCAATGCAACAAATTTTGTCCATTTAGTAAAATAATATGTTGTTAATATCCATTTGTGACCTACAATTGAAGGTGGGTTTTTGGGACCAATAAAATCAAGATCCCACTTAGCAAAGGGTTTTTCTACCTAAATGGGGTGTAGTGGCAAGGGTACAAGCCTTTTCTTTCCTACAAATAATGAACATTTATTGCATTTTCTAACCCAAGCATGTGCATCTTTAAACAAGTCAGGCCAGTAATATCCAACTCTTATGATATTTAGAGTTGTAGTTCTTGGTGTGAAATTGCCTCCAAAAATCCCATCATGAAATTATTCCAAAATTTTATCTATCTAATCTAGTTCAATGCATCTAAGTAAAACTCCATGAAAATCCATCTTATATAAAACTCCATCAATAATAGCATAAGGGATGGCTTGAAGTCTATAATACCTTCTTTTTTCTTTGTCCAAATCTTCAAGATAGTCACTAGTATGTAACTAATGAATTATTTTTTGAATCTAGTTTGTGGAAGGAACCAGAACAACATTTGGTTCCTCATTATTAAGCATTGTTGCAACTTGATCAATAATTTTTTTTTGTTTTCTTCATTTATAGAAAATTTTTCACATAGACCTTTGCCTCTAACCAGCTTAGTGACCTTAATATTTACATCATACTCCATTACCTTGGTTATCCAACCTTCTCTTTTATCATTGATATCTTTGCTGAGAAAGAAATCTTTAACTATATGATGGGCTACCAACAACTAAACCTTGTTGTTAGAAAGAATATGCCTAAATTTCTTCAAGATTCTAACTATAGCTAGAACATTCCTCTCAACAAAAGAGTACCTTGCTTCATAATCTTGCAAAACTTGGCTAAAAAATGCCACAAGTTGGTCTAGTCCATCACCATTCTGCTAACAAAGCATGGTTGAGATAGTATCAACACTCCCAAAAGCATATAAAATAAAGTCCTTATCAAAATTAGGATTAATGAGTGTTGGAGTTGCTACAAGGGCCTCCTTTATTTTCTTAAAACTCCTCTTATGTCTTTAGTCCAGGTGAAAGTGATATTATTTTTAAGCATTGAGGTAAGAGGCTGCAATAATATTGCAATATTGGGTATGAACCTTCTTACTAAATTGATCCTACCTAGAAAGCTTTGTAATCCTTTCTTGTGTGTTGGTAGGGGTAAAGCTAGAATAGCAATGATCCTTTCTGGATCAATTATAATATCGTTCTTGGAAAAAATATGCCCAAGAATCTTCCCCTCATGGACTAAACAAATGTTGTCCTTTGGGTTAAGTGAAACCCCAAATTTTGTGCATCTCTCAAACATCTGCCTTAAATGATCAAAATGTTCATTAGCATTCCATGAAAAAATAGTAATGTCATCTAAATAAACAAGTAAAAACTAGTTAATGAGGCCTTGGAAAGCCATATCCATTGCTCTCTAAAAAATTTCCCGTGCACTGGACAAACCAAATGGCATCTTCCGATAAGTCATGGTACCCCATTTGGTAGTAAAGGCAGTTTTGAATTGATCTTCCTCCACTAAAATTTGATTATATCTTGAATATCCATCTAACAAGGAAAACCTATCACAACCTAAGACAACTTGTTAAATTTTTTCCATTGAGGGTAATGGATAATGGGAATTAAGAGAGGCTCTATTTAAATCATCAAAATCAACACACATCTAATCTCACCATTCTTTTTTCTAATAGGTACCAAGTTAGAAACCCAAGATGTATGCTTAATTAGAAAGATGATGTTACCTTCAATTAGCTTGCTTAACTCAATTTTCATGAGATGCTCCAGCTTGGGGTTTGGAGGCCTTTTCTTCTGCCTCTCTAGTTTTTATTTGGGCTCTAAATCAATGGTGTGTTGACCTAACTCAAGGTTAAAACCCTTTAAATATCCATACTCCCAAGAAAAAATATCATTAAATTATTAGAAAATTAAAAAAATATTGTTGTTCCTCTTTGGTACATACCTTACCAAGCTTGAGGAGCCTATCTCTAAATATCTCGATGGGTTCATAGTGTTCTTGCTTAACTATCAATATATTTTTATCCCTTCTAACTGATCATCAGAATTAAAAATTGATTCTAAGGTTACCAAACCTTTGGGCAACTTATTTGACTTCAACTGTAAGATCTGATTGTCATATTGATGCTACCATTTCTGCTAGTTTCCAGTTGCAAACTCAACCTCTTCCATCAGAAAGTTAATAATTTTCTCATCACTTTTAAATACCTTCCAACTAACATTGTTATTTGGTACATATGGTCTCACCACCACTTTTACATATTGTTGTACCTCAACATTGTGAATATCAATTGGAATGTCAAAATATGAGCCTACTGTAACTAATCTATCTACTTCTTTATTCTATTTTCTAGGAATGGAGAGAAAGTTGAAAGCATCAAAATCTTCAATTAAATCCCAAATCCTATGCTTATAAAACTTGAGAAAATCATTTTTTTGTAAAATTTAGATTTCTTACTTGATTTTCTATCAATTTAGAATCACCAAAAAAATTGTAAAGATTTTAAACCTCTGTTTTTTGCCCATTCTAGTCCATGAATAAGTGTCTCATATTATGCTACATTATTTGAACAACTGAAATAAAATATTAAGGTTGAATAATACCTTTTCTTCATTAAGAGAAATCAACATAACTCCTCCACTAGCACCCACTTTGCTTCTTGATCCATCAAAATATAGTTTCCAAAGCTGATCATCTTGTTGCTTAGGCTATTTTTCATCATTAACTAGATTTGTAAATACTGCATCATGCTCATGAATCATGTAAATGCCAAATTCTACTTCATCCATGTGACTAAAAGGGTCAACTTCGTGATTCGCGGCTGCCCACTCATCTAACTTTATATCAAGTATGCCTTCAATAGGTATGTTGGGGTCTAGGGTCATGGATTGATCCTCCTACTCATGGGTGATGCAGAGGTTAGCATTCACAAGATTAGGAACATAAGGTTTAATATGATCTTTGGCTTTTGGTTCTTATTTTATGGTCACTCTAGGGCCATATCTAATCCTCAAAAACATATGTGACCAATTTTATGATAAATACCCACCCAACATTTCAGTAAAGCCCCTAGAAAGGAAAATGGAAAAGAAAGGTGGTAGATCAATGACATAGATATCCTATCGGATTGAGAAGTTTGGACAAGCATGTAAAGTAAGGGGTGGGTTTTTTAGAACTCTGACAAATTTAATAGCTATACCATCTAACTAGAATACTCCCTTTAACAATTGTTCATAAGTCAATCCTAGCTTATCCACTAGTTGCTTTCTCTTGAATCAATCATGCAATTATGCACTAAATGTTCACCAATGATCAAATTGACATAAAATGTAGGTGGTTTAACCTGTTGAACTGACTACTCATTCTTGGTTTCAAGGCTATTTGCAAGCACTACTTTAGGCTGCTCTCTACTAGACTCATCAAAAATTGAAATATTAGCTAAAGCATCTTGCAATAAATCTTTTTGCCTAGGAATATGTAAAGCACCAATCATTGAAAAACTAACTGTAGATTTCTTCATATGATCCACAATATTTAATGTTGCAACACTAATCTTTGTTATCCCTTGGAAACAACAGCCTTAGTTTGTGACTGTAAAGGTTGTGATTGATCCTTTGGCTATTCCTAAATAGCCATAGCTTGACCCCTTGGTAATCTATGAACATTCTATGAAGTTATAGACCCAGCTTAACCTTGTTGAGTTGTAGAAGTCCAAATTTTGTCTTTACCACCCTACTATTGGTCCTTTTCTGCTTGTTGCCCTTTAGAAATGGATTTTCCTAAATCAACAAATCTTTTCTTTGACCTTGTATTGGCTGTAATGGAATTATATGCTTTTTTTTCCCCTTGTGCTTGATTCACTCCACAAAAATAATTAACTTGGCAATTTATTAGGGTAACATCAGGATCATTTTGTTGAGTTTGAGAACCTCGTTGCTCATGAATTTCTTTCATCACATCCTTTGTAACAATAGTGGTTTTTTGCACCATGACAACTTGATTTCACACTTCGTTAGAACAAGTTTTTTGATTATGAGGTTGGTTTCATGGAAAACACCACTCAAAATCTTGTGCCATATTTTTTTACATAGACATGAGCTCCTTTAAAGAGCAAGTAGTATTAGGATTATATGGCTAAAATGGCCTAGGATTATAATTTCTTCTTTGTCCTTGGTAATCAACTTGATAAGGAGGTCTATTTTTTTGATATGGAG
>CM021100.1:880218288-880330791 GCA_007115665.2 Sequoiadendron giganteum | reverse complement strand
GTGAGGGGAAGGGGGAGGGGCAAGGGGAGAGGGGGGAAGAGGG
Source organism: Sequoiadendron giganteum (assembly GCA_007115665.2). Classification (NCBI taxonomy): domain Eukaryota; kingdom Viridiplantae; phylum Streptophyta; class Pinopsida; order Cupressales; family Cupressaceae; genus Sequoiadendron; species Sequoiadendron giganteum. The sequence continues at coordinate 880,330,748 of CM021100.1, read as the reverse complement.
GGAGGGGGCTAGAGGGAGTGAGAGAGGGGGAGGGGGTAAGGGAGAGAGAGAGAGAGAGGGGGGGGGATAAATTTGAAGATGTCTTCAGAAGTATAGGCTATCAAGGAGTGTCATAAGGACATTAATGGACATCTTAGGCACATGAATAAGAAATGGTTAAGAATGGAGAGGAATTAGGTGACCAATATTCCTTAAAATCTTGTAAGGTTGGACTTATGAGACCTATATGTTTTATTTTATTAATATCATTCTAAAAGGAGAAACATTATTGGATCAAGAAAAAATCATCTCAGACACAATTCACACTCAAATAAAAAAATTCAAAGATACCAAACAATTCTTTATGTCTTCGTAGATAGTCTATCTGGTAGCTAAAGTGGGAAACTTCCTAGATTTTACCAAATGAGTTGCATTGATAATAAACTAACTTTTCTTTCTCTTTGTGTCTATCTCCATTACTTTGATAACACTTAGAGTTTTTGGTTTATGATCATTGATGGGTAGTTGAGGTTTTACCTTCCACTCTCTATCAGTCTCCTTCCCTCTTAGCTCTCTTTCAACCCTCTCTAGGTCTCTCCTACACTCTCTACCTTGTTTTCCATCCTTAGGGTTTAAGGTATATGGTTGAGTGTTTAATGTATAGAATAATTCCCCCTCTTAGTTCTCTTCCTCCCTCTATCCCTCCCACCCCCTCTCTCTCAAGTATCTCCCTCCCTCTATCCCTCCCACCCCTCTCTCTCAAGTCTCTCTCTTGCTCTATCCCTCCCACCATCTGGCTCTTGGATCTCTCATACGCCCTCTCCCTTTCTCAAGTCTCTTTGTCCCACCATAAATACTCTTGTACCCCATCTCCCTCTCTCAAGTCTCTCCCTCCCAACCTAACTAGATAACTCTCTCTCCCTTGTAAGTTTCTCTTTATCTCTCTTAGGTCTCTCTCTTATATGTCACCAAATCCCTCTCTCTCTCTCTCCCTCTCCCTTAGGTCTCCCCCTCAAAATATACCTCCCACCCCCTCTCCCTCTCTCAAGTCTCTCCCCCCACCCTAACTAGATAGCTCTCTCTCCCTCTCAAGTCTCTCTCTCTCAAGTCCCACTCCCTCTCACCCTACCTAGACTACTCTCTTACTCCAACCCCATCTCTCACACTCCCTCTCTCTTAGGTATCTCCCTCAAAATATCCCTCCCATCCTCTCTCCATATCTTAGGTCTCTCCTCATCCTTACTAGATAACTCTCTTTCTCTGACAATACTCTCTCACTCTCTCTCTCTCAAGTCTCTCTCTTAGATGTCACAAAAAACCTCTCTCTCTCTTCCTCTCTCTTATGACTCTCCCTCAAAATATCCCTCCCACCCCCTCTCCCTCTCTCGGGTCTCTCCCCCCACCCTAACTAGATAACACTCTCTCTCCTTCTCAAGTCTCTCTCTCAAGTCTCACTCCCTCCAAACCTACCTATACTAGCCTCTCTTACTCTAACCCCATATCTCACACTCCCTCTCTCTTAGGTCTCTCCCTCAAAATATCCCTCCCACCCCCTCTCCCTCTCTTAGGTGTCTCCCTCCCATCCTTACTAGATAAATATCTTTCTCTAACAATACTCTCTCTCTCTCTCAGGTCTCTCTCTTAGGTGTCTCCCACTTCCTCTCTCTTAGGTCTCTCTCTCAGGTCTCTCCCTCAAAACATCCCTCCCACCCCCTCTCCCCCCATGCTCACTAGATAACTCTATCTCTCCCTCTCAAGTCTCTCTCTCTAAAGTCTCACTCCCTCCCACCCTATTTAGACTATTCTCTCTCACTCCAACCCCCTCTCTCACACTCCCTCTCTCTCAAGTGTCTCCCTAAAAATATCCCTCCAAAACACTCTCCCTCTCTTAGGGCTCTCCCCCTACCCTAACTAGATAACTCTCTCCATCCCTCTCAAGTCTCTCTCTCTCTCTCTATCTCTCTCTCTCTCTCTCTCAGGTCTAACTCCCTCCCACCCTACCTAGACCACTCTCTCTCACTCCAACCCCTTTTTCTCACACTCCCTCTCTTAGGTCTCACTCCCTCCCAACCTGCCTAGAAAAATATCTCACTCCAATGCCCTTTCTCACACTCCCTCTCTCTCTCTCCCTCTCAAGTCTTTCTCTCTCTCTCTCTCTCTCTCACTCCAAATCCCCCTCTTAGGTCTTTATCTTTCTCTCTCCCTCTCATCTCTCTCTCTTAGGTGTCTCCCACTCCCCCTTTCTCAAGTGTCTCCCTCAAAATATCCCTCCCAACCCCTCTCCCTCTCTTAGGTCTCCACCCCCCACCATAGGTAGAGAACTCTCTCTTCCCCTCTCAATTCTCTCTCTGAAGTCTCACTCCCTCCCACCCTACCTAGACAACTCTCTAGTCCAACTCTCCCTCCCCTTCTCTCTCTCTCCTTCTCATTTCTCTCTCTCTCTCTCAGGTTTATCTCTCTCAAGTCTCTCTCTCTCATGTGTCTCCCACTCCCTCTCTCTCTCAAGTATCTCCCTCAAAATATCCCTCCTAATCTCCTCTCCCTCCCACCCTAACTAGATAACTCTCTCTCCTCTCAAGTCTCTCTCCCTCCCACCCTACCTAGAATACTCTCTCTCAGGACTTTGTATTTCTCTCTTCCTCTCATATCTGGTATATCTCTCAAAGGTTATTGCCTAATTTTTCTTTCATCTCAATCAGGTAGAGCTGGGATAGCATTTCCAAGCTAAAGATAAAAGGTGCACAATATTCTCTACTAAAGTTCCATTCATATGCATATGAATATTATCAAGTGAATTGTAGTTCATTATGCAAATGTATACAAGGGAAAAGATTGCACAATTTTTGCATTAATGCTCTCTTTTATTGATAATTACAAATGTATAGTGTCCCACACAAATCATGTGAGTAACTGATCATACATGATGAAATATAACACAAAGAGTAAACTATAAAAAATGAAGAGGTAAAGAACATGAAAGGAAATTTGATTCGTCATTACTTGAATGACAAATCACAAGGTTGTTAGTTGTGTCTTCATCTCCAGCTCCTTCGTTGGTTGCTTCAGAGATACCTTCAGAAATAGATTGTGTTAGAGCTCTGAATCAAATTTATCTTCATATGCATGGATCAAAAAATATATGATCTACTCCTCTGAAACATTTGATCAATATTTTAGACATCACATATATCAAGGAGAAGCATAAGATCATCATCAATATCCATCAAATTCAGACTTCTTATTTTTTCCTAACATGTTTGTTCACTATGTAGGTATAGTTGGAATTTTCATTGTTGGATTATTTTCATTTAACATCATAGCATGTGGAGTAAAATGGGCACGCACAAGGGTTAAGCCTAGCATGCTGGCCTCTTGTTTTGAGAGGGATAAAAGTGTGAAAGAATTATATTTATCAACTTTCAACATATATCTCATCACCTATAATGGTGAGTTGGTTGATATCATTATCATAAATGACAAAATGTTTTCTCAATTGGAACCCAATAAGAGAAGGAAACCACCTTGATTGGACAGTGGAGCAGAGTTATAGTGTGTCTATCATTGGCTCATAAAGTAAAAAAGATCATGGAACCTCAATTGTTAGCAATGCTTGGTCTATGTGTTCAACATCTTATTCTAAATTGGTGATCACTATCCGCTGTCCCCAAGTGTTAAAGTTTATGAACTTGAAGGAAGACATGGCTTTGAAATCTCACTATTTGAAAGACTTGTGAAGCATAATAATTGAATTTCCAAGCACTATCATTATAGTTACCAAGAACATTCAATTCCATGAAGGACAGTAACCATGTACAAAGTGACTAGAACATTAAAGTACAATTCTTTTTATTTCCATTATAAGTGTATAGATACAATCCAATACAATGCAATAGAATTCATAATACAATTAATAGTCAGTAGTCCTCTTAGTAATAGTCTAAAGAGGGGGAAGCATCCATAATGAAAAGACCAATGTAAGTTACTAGGGGCAACACTAAGAAGTGTAATCTCTCACAATATAAAAGGAAATTTACTCTTGAAAGCATGCACAACCATATAACTCTCAACAACACAAAGGGACAGTCAATAATTCAAAAGACAACAAGATTTAGCATTTGAATAGGGATTATGTATAGGATTCAACATCCATAAAAAATGGTGGATAGTGACAATAATCAAAGGGAAGCTTATGCAATGATAGTTTGAAGGAAGAGTATTGTGTTGTTAAGGGAAGTGAGGAGAGCCAGGTAAATAGCTCATAGACTATCCTGTGACCTCATACATGTATAGTCACAAACAAAGATCTAGTCTTAGCTTGCAAGGGTGACTTGAATATCTATTTAATTTCAAGGAGGAAAATAGAATGCCATATACGATAATCTTTGTGATTCTTGAGATAGTCCATTATGCCCAAAAGGACATCATCCAAATGCAAAGGAATAGTCGATCAAAGTTATAGAGCTATAAAGATAGAAATTATATTAATAATGAGGCCAAGAAAATGGTCAAAGGGATCCAAGTGAGCTGGAAGTACTTGACCAAACTCAACATATCCTACATGGCGGGAATTACTTAGCTGTAATGAAGTCTAATTTATTGAGAAGATATCAACATAAAACTTGTTACATAAAGGAGTATCCAACTAACAAGATGACCACCTCAAGGGAGGTAACAAACAAGAAACGTTCAGTCTTGTAAAGATCTGCATACACTGGTGAAGTTGAGCCAATAGGAGCATGAAATAAGAGACTTCATAGTGAAGCATAAAGAGATAGCGCTATATTACCATGATGGTTGTTTGAGGACATGAAAGTATAGTGAGAAGATACAAAAAGATATGCATGAGATGGAGGCCCAAGTTTACTACACAAATAGAAACCCAAAGTAGAAAAACCTTGGCCATAGATAAAAAGGTTCAAAAGGCAAGCTAAAGGAGAATGATCCTAGGGTCTCAAAGGTGAAACCTCTATAATGGCAAGAAGAGAGGGTTCCAAAATGTAAAGACTCAAACCCCAACCTACAAAAAAGAGAAACCCTCATGCTTGCAAAGAGATGAAACTCTCTATTAGATGCTAAAAAATATAGAGAAATGAAAACTTTTTATCTTTTTTTTTGCAAATATTAGAGTTGCATAAATAACCATTTTCCTTCTTAGAAAAAGAGAAACCATAGCATTTTCTGTAGAATAAAAGAAAAAGAAGACGTAGCCATAAAAATAATGAACGAATACTTAGAATAGAGGCCAGACATATGAAAATAAGTACAGAATAACAAGCATTTTCAACATTTTTTGTGTAAAGAAAAACAAAAATCCATCTCTTTCACAAAAGATACAGAGGATAAAAATACCATGTGGGCTTAATGGCATGAGAATCTCCAGATAGGCTCAAATTAGCTCCAAAATCTTAGAGAAGTGCTCGAGAAAACCCTAGTAGAGTTTCCCAAACAAGCAAAGTAAAAATTGTTGTGTGAAATAAAGTGTGAATATGCTTTGGAGCTCGGGTTTTGTCACTTAGGGTTTTCTTCATCTTGAAGTAATCAACCTCTAGATAAGGCATTTTTTGCCTTTGCTTTTTTTAAGAAACTATTTGCATAAATTAATGCCCATCGCTATGTATTAGGTATTTTTGTATACCTTTGTGTATATTTGTAAACTTTTACAAATCAAACTTAGGCCTAGGTCAACCTCCTCTTGATTTTGTATGAGAGTGAAACTGAAAATAAGAATGTAGACAATCATTAAGGTAATATTTTATGAATTTCCTTAATATATGTCATTAAAATGCAATGAGAGAGGCATAGTCATAACATGTATTAAAGTAATCATCACCTAATTACTTTAATATTTTCCTAAATTGTTAACTTCATGTCAAAATCATGCAAAATCTGAAGAGGTGGAGTGAAACTAGAGTTTTTTTACCTTGATTTTCAGTCAATTGGAGTGGGTTTTGAGTCAACTTTGTTCAAACTGGTTGAAAGGGGAAGTTTGGAGCTTTTTGAGCTCAGTTTACATTAGTTATGGGCCCCCTTTTCTTGGCACTTTGAGACTTGTTTTTATATATAGGAACAACTTAGGTTTTTTCTCAATTCTTGCTTCCTATTTGTGAACATAAATTTGGCCAAGATCCCTTCAACTATTTTTTTTTGATAAGTACTGGTCCACACCCCATTTATTGAACATTACTAGGCTCCTTTTGCTTTGATTTCATCCAACTGCCACCACGTGTTTACTAGGCACTCTTCAAAGGGATTTCTTCCTTCGCTTTTCTAAGCGGCTCCCGCCATGCTTCCTCAAGTCAAAAATTCCCACCCTTTTGGCTTGCTTCACTTCACTTTCTTAGCAACCCCCCCCCCTTCCGACAACACCATTTGTAAGGTATTCCTCCACATGTCTTCATTGTGCAAGTTTTCATCGCATGGAGGGAAGAATGAGCCACAAGCTTCAACTTGTCACCACGTGTCTCTTCTGGCCTTCATCGAGGAGAAGTAAGGAGCAAGCAATGACCTCATCAGGATTGCCAAGTTTTCAACTACCATCAAGAGTGAACGACACATGTCAGTGTTATGCTCTACTGGGACCACCACCATCATTAGTAGGGGATGTGTCTGGTTCGAAGGCAACCATGTTCCATGATGGAAAATTTTCTATTGCAACAACTTAAGGAAATCATTTCTTTGGGAATCATTGTGCATGATGATGGAATCTTTTACGTTATCGACTTGCTAGGAAGTGGGATTTTTACATATAAATATTGGTTCGTCTTTCGAAGAAGGGGTTGAGAACCGATGAAGAAATTTTTGGAAAGACACCGGGCCTCTTGTATTGTTTTAGCTTATTGTATAAGATTCATAGACTGTGCCATTGTTCAACCTTTCTATTTCTTGACTATTTGATAAAGATTTATACTGTGACATCTTTGTATTGAGTAATTTGTTCATAAACTTCTATAATTTCAATATAAGCTTACTAATTTAGACCATGTCATTGAATCTTCTTTTCAGTAAATGTATGGAAGTTATTTTATGTAATTGATTGAGTTATTCAAGTTTCTATTTTCATTTATGTGATTCTGGGACATAGAAGATTGTTGAATGACCCTTAAATCATATTTAACATATAGGTTTATCATGCCCATATCTACTTATTGGCGCATCACCTTAGATTAGATTTAATTTTACATTTTTTTCCTTCTACCCTTTTCAACCCCCAATTATAGAAGAAGCTGACTTCTTTAAAACTTAGAGGTCACTATGTTTAGCGCAATAGGTCCCTCCTTTAACTGAGTTTCCCATAAAGGTTGTTACCTTGCCAATTTTTGGCATCAACAATTAATTTTTTCTAGAACTCCCGATGGGACCACTTAGATGCACCTAAATCAAAAGAGGGTGTATGATCCATCAACCTATTACTAGGTATCAAACAACGAATAACCCCAGCTTGTTACTACTTGCACTAGTAACAACATGAACCCGAACTCATCTAGTGAATGTTTTGATCCTTTCACCAACCATGTTGCAAATCAAAAACAAAAATTATGTGGCATGGGATTACAGAAGTCCCCTTGTAGCACTATTTGGACCTATCATTTGGGCCCGTATCCTAGTCTTTACTCTAAAATCTATACCTAAATTTATCGGAGATGGCTCAAGAAAACCATCCAAACATCTATGAGATGTGGCAAACATGTGTTTAGTGCATGGAGTTACAGATCAAAATATAGCGATAAGGTTTCTCACAACCTCTTTTAGGGGTAAAGCACACTCTGTCAGCTAACACCACCGGTACCTGGGATCAACTTGGAGATCCTTTCTATGAGAGATTTTAAAATGACGGGGATTGATCCTCACTATACCATCAATTGGCGACTATAAAGCAAGCTCCTCATGAAGCCATGACTAATTTCAATACTCGGTTCCATACAACTTGGCAAAGAATTTAGGTTGGTATCTGGCTGTCGACCAAGTTGGCATTCATGTTCTACTTGAAATCCATCAACATTGATATCTTGATTATGATTAGATATCTTGGTGAAACCACTCGTATGGATGCGTATAATATACTAGTCAAGGCAGAGAACAATCTGATCGATGCTAGGAAGCTACCACCTTGACCCATCATGCCTATATTTCTTGAGGTAACAATTCCCGCCCCAGAGATATCATCTACCAGTGCACCCACATCTCCTTAATCCATGTATACATATCTGGGTGTGCCACAAAATCTTGCTTCTACATCTAACTCTTCAAAGGATGAGATGAGTGACATAAAAGAATTGCTACAAAACCTAGAAAATGAAGTAACTACCATCAATCACAACTAGGTCGCTCCTCCAAGACTAGCCTACCAAAATTATCAAAGAGAAAGACCCTCCTACCAACAAAACCAATATCAAGGAGGTGTGTGAACAAATCTGCAAGCTTAGATGACTAACCAAATAGTACGAGTGCTCACCCTGTTGTGAGTTACTCAGCCAAGTACAAGTATAAAGCTGACTGTAGGGTAGAACAAGCTCGCTGAATATATCAATCCCTGGTGCTTTGCCTATGGCGATGCACATATGCCCCAAAATTTTCCATGTGGGAAGTTACAATAGAATATTGTAGAATAACGCAACCAAGGTGTGGCACCAGGTTTAGGAGGATATACATATGCCTCTCCATAAATGGAAAACATGGTACTCACCACTCAAATGCAAGGAATGTCCCTTGAACAAGAAAACAACATAGCTACCAATCACACACTCTTCTCATGGATGGAAGGAGAGAAAGCAGTGTTCACATACAAGGCATCCACATCGGAGATCCCATAGGTGCAATCCGACTACAATACCCATTCAAAGAGGAGATTCATGGGTGAACCAATCACTCTACAACCTAGAAGCATTCCCGACCAATTCCTTGGTCCTTCCACAATTTCTCCGCAACTGCAATTGCACAAGGAAATTGTTATAACCAGGGCTAAAGAACAAAAGCCTTCAAATCGCCACCATTCAACATGGTGGAAAAATAAAAAGATCTTCTGATAACATCCCTTTGGGATATATTAGCTATTCTAGAGTAGAAATCATTGCTACAGAAGGCCCCTCCGAGAAGATGCAGTTATCGAACCTATAGAGAAATCACTCAAAGAAAAGACCATGGTCCCATCATTTATGACTAAGGTTCTCGCAAATAGTATAGAAGACACTCCTACTAAGGTCAAAGAGAAGCTGAAACCCAAGCCCTTTTTCTTAACTCTTATTGTGGGGAAGAAATTATTGCATAATGCCATGATTGACTTTGGTGCTAGCACCACAATAATGCCCAAGAAAATAGTTGAAGCCTTAGGACTCAACTATGAACCTTTGAGAAGAGGGGTCATGCAACTCAATGGGAACAAAGTTGAAACTATAGGTGTCATTAAAGACCTCACCTTGACCTTATTTGCTTGCCCAAGTATCACAATCCCACAAGATACTATGATCATAGATGTTCCTCCCATGTTCGACCTCTGCCTATCCAAAGAATTCACTTCAAAGATAGGCGAATATATTTCTTTGGATTGGTCACACCTAATCTTGAGTACCAAGAATGGAGCTAAATTGAAAATAGTGTCTGAATCTTTGCATTTAGAACATTTGGCGGACAAAGCCATGATCAACTTTGAAGCTGGTCACACCTCTTTCACTAAAGAAGAAACATACGGTACTGAGCTACTGAAATATGAGAACGTGACTGAAGACCAAACTGATCAAGAAGAGGTCCTCTTAAGCGAATACATAGACACTAATCCTTTCGAAAACTATCACACTACAAGGCTAGGTACCTATATCATTTATGATGAAGATCAAGAGATTTAGAAGGTTATAAAGGACCTCATAGTCGATCAAGCCTTAGTGTTGTGGACATTAGAATTTTCTTGTGCAAGGAACAAAGTTGGTGTTGGTGCTAGGATATGTTTGATGTCTCCAACCAGTAAGGAAATTCTCAGGCCTTTCTACTTCCAGTTCACTTGTTGAACAAAAAAATTGAATATGAGGGCCTTGTGCAAGGTCTAAGCCTTGTAGAGTGGATGGGTGTCAAGTAGATAATAATGTTTGAAGACTCAGAGCTGATAGTTAATCAGGTTTGAAACATCTCAGTGATGAAAAATGTCCATATGTCATCTTATAAACACAAAGTTTGGGACCTCATTGAAGGTTTTGAGGATTTTAACATCTAGGCAGTGCCTAAGGAGAAAAATTCAACTACGGATTGCATGGTGACAATATGATCTTAGTTTGATCCTATAGTTGACTTGATTAAGAATGTACACTTTGTGTGAGTGATTGTCTAACCCTCCACTCTAGATAATGATTAGAGCTGGTAGGTGTTCGAAAGTGATGAACACATTGTCTTGTTCATCCAACAATCAAGAGAATTTTTTGATCAACTTCAGCCAAAAATTGAGGAAGCATATGAAGGGAAAATCATTCAGCTAAGATCTAACAAGCTTCCAAAGGGACTGGTCACTCTCAAAAACTTGTTTAATTGTGACGATGCAAGAAATGACAAGAGAAGGTTTGTGGCAGACAAAAGTGACTATGCAGACCTTCAAGTTGAAGATGGGAAGAAGCTAAAAGTTGGGAAAGATGTCCCACAACATGACAAGGACCAACTCATGCACTTTTGTGAAAAAAATGGGGGAGTAGTGGCCTAGTCCTATGATGACCTCAAAGGATATGATATCGACATAATCCAACATACTATTGAACTAACAAAAGGTGCTAAACTTGTCCGCCAAAAGTAGAGGCCAATAAATCCAAAGATTGAAGCCCTAATGGCACATGAGCTAAGAAAGTTGATCTATTCTAAGATTGTTTTTCCAATCAAGCATAATACATGGGTGTCTAAGCTTGTTCTGGTCTGAAAGAATAATTGAGACATTCGCCTGTATATTGATTTCCATGACCTAAATAGGGCTTCACTAAAGTATCACCACCCACTGTCCTCCATGGAATCAATCCTATAGATTATAGCTAGTTTAGAGATGTTTTCTCTATTAGATGGATTTTCAAGTTACAATTAGATCCATGTCAAAGAAGATGATCAACACAAGACAACGTTAACTACCAAATGGGGAACGTTCACATATGCTAAAAATCCTTTTGACCTCTCAAATTCGGGAGCCACTTTTCAGCGGGAAATGGATATCGCTTTTAGCGAATTTATCAATAGAGTTTGGGACCTCATTGAAGGTTTTGTGGCTTTTAACATCCAAATAGTACCTAAGGAGCATAATTCAACTACAGATTGCATGGTGAAAATAGGATCTCAGTTTGATCCTATATTTGACTTGATTAAGAATATACACTTTGTGTGAGTGATTGTTTGACCCTCCATTCCGGATAATGATCAAATCTAGTAGGTGTTCGAAAGTGATGAAAACGTTGCCTCATTCATCCAAAAATCAAGAGAAAATCATTCAACTAAGATCTAACAAGCTTCCAAAGGGACTGGTCACTCTTGAAAACCTATTCAATTGCAATGATACAAGAAATGACAAGAGAAGGTTTGTGGCAGACAAAAGTGTCTATGCAAGCCTTCAATCATGAGATGGGAAGAAGCTCAAAGTTGGGAAAGATGTCTCGCGACATGACAAGAACAGATTCATGAAATTTTATGAAAAATATGGGGGAGTAGTGGCTTGGTCCTATGATGACATCAAATGATATGATCCCAACATCATCCAACACACTAAAGAACTAACAAAAGGTGCTAAACCTATCCACCAAAAATATAGGCCAATAAATCTAAAGATTGAAGTCCTAATGGAACAGGAGCTAAGAAAGTTGATCCAGTCTAAGATTGTGTTTCCAATCAAGCATAGTATGTGGGTGTCTCACCTTGTTTCGGTCTAAAAGAAGAATGGAGACATTCTCCTCTGTGTTGATTTCTGGGACCTAAATAGGGCTTCACTAAAGGATCACTACCCACTGCCCTCCATGGAATCAATCCTGCAGGTTGTAGCTGGTTCAAAGATGTTTTCTTTGTTAAATGGTTTTTCGGGTTACAATCAGATCCATGTCAAAGAAGAGGACCAACAAAAGACAACATTCACCACCAAGCGGGGAATGTTCACATATTGTAAAATGCCTTTCGGCCTCTCAAATGCGAGAGCCACTTTTCAACAGGCAATGGATATCACTTTCAACGAATTGATCAACAAGATTATCTTAATCTATTTAGATGATTTGACTATATTCTCAAAGTCTAAAAATGATCATTTTGATCATCTAGAGGTGGTTTTCAAAAAATTCTAGGAGTTCAGGGTATCCCTAAACCCGAAAAAAAGTGTTTTCAGAGAACCACAAGGAAAATTATTGCCCAACATGTAGTGTCCAAAGAAGGAATCACAATTGATCCTAAAAGGGTAAAAGAAATAAGGGAACTTCCCTTACTAGTCAATAAAAAGGGATTCTAATCTTTTTTGGGAAAGGTTAACTTTGTAAGAAAAATTATTTTCAATTTTGCAAGAATAATTAAACCAATTACCATGATGCTAAAAAAGGATCAACTATTCAAATGGACAAAATAATCTAGAGAATCCTTTGAGAAGGTTAAGGACTCTATTTCCTTATCTCCTATACTGATAAATCTAGACTTGTCAAAGGACTTCATAATGTATGTATTCAATAGCAAGACAAGTGTCGCTACTGTTTTGACTCAAAAGGATAATGAAGGAAAGGGAGAACATCCAATAGCATTTCACTCCCAAACTTTAAAGGAATATGAGATGAACTAAAACTTCAACAAGAGGGAAGAATTCATAGTTGTAAAGGGACTCAAGAAATGATGACATCTTATATCTTGCAATAAGGTGATTGTTCATGTTGCACATTCTAGTGTGCGTGAATACATCATGGAAGGAGAAATCATTGAAGAAAGGGCCAATTAGATCACCAAGATTCTTGAATACGACATTAAGTTCAGGCCTACAAAGACTATTTGAGGAAGAGGACTATGAGAATATTTGGCGTATGATGAGGAAATGCCAGCTAAAGAAGAGCAACCAAAGCTAGTTCTAACAAATAAGTATGAGCCTGAAGGCTACTGGCTGACAGATAGAGTGAGATTCATGCACACCAGAAAATATCCACTGGTACTTCCTTCTCAGAAGAGAATATTCTACCAGTTGCAGAATAGTGGGTACTCACTTGTTGAAGGGGCCCTCTTCAAGAGGAATTTCAATGGAATTTTATTGTGGTGTGTCACCATAGAGCAAGCGAAGAGGATCCTCAACACCTTCCACAATAGTATTGCAAATAGACACTTCTCTACAAAATCCACTACCATCAAAATCCTGAGCACCAGATACTTTTAGCCTACACTATTCAATGACTCATACAAGGTGATAAAGGCTTGTAAAGAATGCCAATTCTTCATAGGAGGAAGAATTTTTTTTGCAATGCCCCTCAAACCGATAGTAGCGGATGAGCCATTCACAAAATGAGGGATAGATTTCATCAAAATGATCAATTCCACCTCAAGTGCTGGCCATAAGTGGATTATCACCACCACAAAATACTTCACTAGATGGAATGAAGCTATGCCCTTGAAGAATGCAACAGAGGCGAAGATTGTGGAATTTATCGAGGGGCTAGAAACAAAATTTGACCCATTAAAAACCATCATTTCAAACAAGGCCAAGGCTTTCCTAGGCTGTAAGGTATGCCAATTCGCACTAGTGCATAGCTTATTCTTGAAAAAATCATCAAATTACTACCCATAGGGGAACAGTCTGGCTGAGGCAACTAACAAAAATTTAGTTCGACTCATTAAAAGGATCGATTCATACCATGAGAAGGAATGGAACAATAACCTTCAAGCATCACTCTGGACAGACCACATAACTCCCAAGTAGGCCCTCAAAAATTCACCGTATGAATTGGTATATAGGAAGGAGGCATTGTTGCCCATCTCAATGGAAATCCCAACGTTACAGATACTCAAGTCCCTGGAAATTGAAGAAAACAGAGCTATGGAGGTTCAGTTAGCCAAGTTGTTGGAAGTGCAGGAAAAAAGGGAAAATGCCTTGATAGCCATGTCCAACTACCAATAGGTGGTTAAGAGATGGTTTGACAAGAAAGCCTAAGAAAAAGGTATAAAGTGTGAAGACCTAGTATTAAAGTTCAATGAAAGGGTCGTGAAGCCTGGCCAACATGGAAAATTTGACAGTCTATGGGAGGGCCCTTTTAAAACAATTCAATGCAAACAACACAATGCATTTGAATTAGAAAACATGGAATAAGAAGCATTGGGTATTTTGGTTAATAGAATTCACCTAAAATTGTTTAATTAGGCTTCAATTAGTTTTCTCGTGTAAATATGTAAGTATTGTAATTATTTTCGTTTGTGTTTTTTTTGGATGATCTTTCAATAAATTCCACAATTCAAGAATAGGGAAAAGTGAATGCACCCATGATGCAAAAAAAAAAACTCATGTGCAAATAATTAAAGTGAACCCACATTTTAGAACCACATGAAAAAGAGATAAGAAATTTAGTAAGCAAGTATATTCATTATATATATTCTTTGGTGAATACATTTTCAAAAATGGATTTGAAGCCATACGTTCAAAAGTATATCAATATATATTATGTAGCTTCTTTATATATATGTATGGGAAGCCTTTTCCAGGCATATATATACAAAAAGGAAAAAAATTCTTGAAACTTTAATCGGCAAGAGAATTATCATCCACATACAGATTATCATCAGTAGCAACGAGGCTAGGAGCATCATCATCATTCATAGCACCAAGAGAACGTGGCAGAGGAAACACAAGGTTCCTAAAATCCATATACCAATCCATGTCATAAAATAGCACCACATTGTAGCAACACAACATGAAGTGACATGCGTGGATGGCCCTCTCATGGTGCTCAGTTTGTGAAAAAAGCCAAAATTCACTCAGAAATGGCACCCACAGTACCACAACATCCTCTTCAATGTACTTCCACAGGTTGCTTGCCACCAGAAGGCTTAGGCCATATACAACATTAGTCATCGCCTCTCCAAGGCCATTGAGGTAATTCTTTAGGAAAATTTCAAGTTTTTGACACAAGATCATACTCTTGGGGACCTAGATGTTGAGAAAAGAAGCAATGAAGTGGGAGAAAATGTCTATGTTCACTCTATACTTGTCCTCGTATTCAATACAGTCCCTTCCCAAAACCGATTTCATGGCTATGATAGCTAGAGAATTCTTATTCTTAGTGATCCTTTTTAGTTGGCCATTGGAAATCTCCCCTAAAAATGTCATTTGGGACTTGTTACAAACTAGCCTAATGGGAGTATTCATGGTACCAAGCTTTGCTCAACTATCTAAGTCCAAATCTACACAAATTCTAATCCTAGCTAATCACCTAATACCAATTCTTGTTAAATGCTAAGTGTGATTCTTCTACTATCACATGGCCTATTTATAGAAATAACTGAGGTAGTTGCGTGCCATGAGTAAGATGCTAATCAAGTGTTAACTCAAGAATCCCACCAAATTCTGGATCAAAATTTCCACCCAGTCGTGTTTGTAGGTACGAATTGCTACATGCAGGATTAAGGAGTGGTAATTAATTAACGCAAGTTGCTAGAAGTCCCAAGTGATAGCTCATACAGACAAGCGTTGAGGTGTCACATTGCAGGAAATTTCAAGCTCCAGGGCAGGATGCAAATATTTTTAATTACTCATTACGTCTTTGGCTTAGTTATTCCTTTTGGATATTAATTTCCAAAGCATGCAAAAGGTTAGCAATCTTTCAAACAACGACTCAATTCCCTTGGAAAATCACGTCGAAGGAAGTGATCACTAATTCCATGATGATTTCCTATATTTTCAAAATGGCAAGTAATTATTTTTCGCATGGGTAGGAGAGCTGGCGATACATGCCAAATTTAATGCAAAAAGGTAGTTGGTATCTACCACTTTAAAGCATAAAATTTGAAGGAAAAATCTAAGTATTGCATACAAGAGCTAGAACAAAGCAGAAAGCTTCTTGAATACACAAAAGGATTTTGAGTGTAGAATTGCTAAGAAAACACAAGTGTAGTTTAGAATAACAGAAAAAAAACTAAGTGTAGAGAAATAGCTATAGGAGATTCATTGCTCTAGTGTTGATTGAACCCAAAGAAAAAGGCAAGAATTAATCTGGGTTTGTGTTCAGAGCCTTGTGTAGTGCTTTAGGTTCCATTTATATCACTTCAATGTGCTTTCTAAGAAAAACTTTCAAAAATGGAAGCAACCTAAACTTCTTAAACATAAATACAAGGCAAAGAAACACAAAGTTTGTATGACACCATGCGTGCAATACCCACCACCTATATATTTGAAAATGTCTCTTACGCTTCACTTGGAATACCAGAGAAGCCAATGTGGGTGAATACAAGGGTTTTAGAAAATCAGAAGACCCATAGAGACCAGAGTTGAATAAAAGAAATATGGGATAACATTCAGGATCCCATTCTTGAAAAGAACCCTAAGACTCTAAGGGAGGTGGCTTGCAAAAGGATGAAGAAAAACAACAACCCGGATTCCTTGGCACATCAGTGTTGGTCCAATGGGATTCCAAAATATATGGTCCCATTTGTGCACTACTGATCAGAATTGGTCGACGAAGCCATCAAGCATTTCAACCCGACTACCAAAACCATAGAGGGTTAGGAGCTAAGAGTTAATATCTACAGAGAGGCCATCTGGGACATGTTGTGTATCCCAGAACAAGCTCCAAAGTAGATAGGATGGAGTCATTCACTCCAGAAAAGGGAGAGAACATATGAAAAACCATAGATTTAGCTCTGGATTTTTATAACAAGGAAGCCAAAAGGCCCAAAGAAGCTAAAAAAAATCCACCACAGATCCTGACAATGCTTAATGCTTTGAACACAGACATGAAGGATGCCTTCTCAATGAAGGGGTTCTGGTTGCACAAGAAAAATTCTCTTTACTGGTACGACTTAACATAATTCCTCATCGATGAGATGCTGAACTAGATAGCAGAGTACATGAAACAATATAGGTTCAATTTTCCTTCCTTCCTTGCCCATATGTTTTTACACCAGAACCCCGAATTCTTTAAAAAATATATGGGGTTGGCCATATTTGATGAAAAATAGAGAAGGCTAGTTTCTATATGGACTCCTCTCCTGCTTCCTACCTATGATTATTACAAATTTTTGGATTATTTCTTGGCTCTGATTCTACAATATTTGAGGGAGAATGGTGGTATTTTATGGCTTAACTCAGACTAGACAAAGTACATGCAAAATTTCAGCTTGAAATGCAACTAGATTTTGGGAGAAGATTTCACATTCATCCAAATGCACGGCTTCCAACATGTCTCACAGATCAGGTGCTAGCCCTCAAAATGTTCTGATAGGTATCAATTATTGACTTCATCTTTTATGGAGGAAAGGCCATGAAGAGATGATTTTTTAGCTTCCCATTGAGCTTTAAGATAATGATAATGGCCATAAAGTAGACACATGAGCAACTAGAAGCAAATATGGCTCATTTGGGGTTGGTATAGATTTGTGATAAATGGAATCACAACCCTGAAAATGAATTACTGAATGAGTATGTCAAGGTAACACACAACCCCTAACCTTACTAGGAGAAGCAGTAGAATCCAATGGAGGATGCAGATGACCTCATGGTAGACCTAATCCATATTCCAAATGAAGATAGTCGGTCACCATGGCTCAAGTTTTATTTCTGGTCTAATAAATGTGATAAAACAAAATAGATTGGGGCTACTCTTCGCAATAATTTGATGAAAGATATCAACTAGAGTGAAGAAAATATTAGGGATTTCTGGATTTACCAACAAGATGTCCAA
The DNA here is from genome assembly GCA_007115665.2 of Sequoiadendron giganteum. Lineage (NCBI taxonomy): Eukaryota > Viridiplantae > Streptophyta > Pinopsida > Cupressales > Cupressaceae > Sequoiadendron > Sequoiadendron giganteum. Next base: position 880,312,917 of record CM021100.1, on the reverse strand, counting down.
CACCCTAAATCCCCTTATGAGAGCATTGAGATGGATGATAGGTTTGATAAATTGTGGAATGATGAGCATCTTGATTCTGACACAAGTGATGAGGAAGATGAAACACATACTGAGGAAGGAAGGGAGAAGGAAATGGAGGTCCAAATGGACTAGGCATAGCAAAATAAGAGGGTGATGAAGTAGCCTATTAAGGTTTCTTCAAATGTTCAAGTTAAAATATCATGTGCGAGGGATTTACTGACTCACACCTAGACCGCAAAGAGAACCACAATAACCCAACAAAAATAGGATGACACTGTAGTGGTGGAAGACTTGCCACCTGTTAAACAGTGGCGGACCGAAGCATCTTTTGTAGAGTGTTTGCAAGAGCTTGAGGTAGGCCAAGAGCCCGCAACAAGCCATGGATCACAATCATCTACACCATAGGTATCTTTCATTACCTCTTCTCTTGCTTCACAATCTTTGGTAACTCTTTCTATGTCCACAACACCCCTCACTCCAAGTGCTAGCCCTTCCTTTTCTGCTTCTAATATGATGGTTGGGAGAGGTTTCACATAGTTATCCCAGATGGCACCATTTTCTTTTACTCCACCGTGGACCCTTACACCTTTTGACTCAACCCATTTTGCATCTCCTGGCACTTCACATTTTACTTATGTGGGCACCATTGATACCTCCCTTGCTACTACTATGTCGGCCCCAATCCAGTCAACCTAGTTGATGGAATCCATCATGAATCTACTTCAACCTTCACTTCCCTTATGTCCTCCTGTTGGTTTGCAAACCAAGCTTTGGCATGTCCCTCCTTTCTCTCCATAAATGGTTAGTCTTCTAAGGAAGAAATCACTTGAAACTGCCACCCTCTCATTCCCCTTTGCCCTTCCTCCTAATGCACCTTTCGCAAGTGGACTCATCCAGTTGCCGAAAATATTCATGGTAGAGGGTGAAAAAAAAAGGTAGGCATGAGCTATTAGGGTCCAAAAACAAAGAGCCAAAGATACTAAAAGGCCGACAGAGCTGAAGGTACAAAGTATTTTCAATGAATCTTAATACTTTCTACATTTCAAGACTATGTATCTGACTGTTGTCAAGCCATAGGGAGAAATGCAACCCATCGATTACAAAATTTATGCCTTGGGACTTGATCTAAGCATAACTCGCCCACATGAAAAAGTTGAGCTCATGGAGGAGACGCAATGGGTGATGACCACTAACTTCCTTAAGTCTATTCACAAGCTAAAGAAGAGAGAAGAAGAGCTAAGAATTGTTAAGGAGAGGGTCGATGTCCTACTAACGAAGGAAAAGGTGAGAGATGTTGAATTTGAGTGCCTATCATAGCAAGCAAAGACAAAGTAGACTAAATTTTGAGAGGAACTTGGGAAGTTCCAATCCTATGACCTGAACCTGGTCATCGAGCTACAATAGAAAAACCAAGGATATCAAGACTAGTTGGCACAGGTGGAGCAGGAAATGCAATGAAAAAATGAGGAGTTTCACTGCCAACATGCTCAATTGGAGCAGTTGATGTAGTAGAAAGATGCAGACTTTGAGGTTTGACGAACTCAACTGGAGGATGAGGTCCAAGAGATGAAGTCTTCCCTAGAGAGGGAAATAATAAACAAAGAACACGTTGAACCAACCAGGCTCACAAAATAAAAAGACTTGTAGGGAAAATTGTCGACCACAAACAAAAGGATTGCAGAACTTACACAGGAGGTTTATTAAAAGGATGCAAAGATTTGCACTATTAAGAATCTTCCCCAATCCCCTGCTACCCAATTAGACCTCCTTTAGGTAGCCCAATGACTATATGTGTCATATTGGGAAAGGGTTAAATCCTTTTTCTTGACTCTCCAGTTGATGCTCCAATTCATGGCATAGGCCATAATTTTAGGTAGGGAGGTTCATGGAGTGATTGAGTGGGTCCCTCAATCCATCACAGAGAGGATTCCTAAGGTGGAGAGATTGTTGGATAAGCCAAACATGGTCCCAAATGAAGTCTTAACAAATGCAAGGATTGAGGACCGGAAGGCTACTACCAAAATAGAAAACAGGTTCATCCACTACCATGCAACCATCCTCCACACTAGTGAGTGTGCTGCCACATTGGACTAAACCATGAATAACATGCGAGTCAAGTTCTCCCACCTATGTCAAATGGGATTACCCTCCCTATTTCTTTCAGATGAATCGATGGCCACAACGGATCGGGTTGTGGCAAAGATTGATGAGAAGCAACATGATGCATCTAATTTTTAGAGTTTCATTCAACCCCTTACTACAAAGGATATTGAGGGTGTCACACATTCGATAGAGGGGATGCTTTTCCAAATCAAGTCTTGGGCTGGTATGTCGATGATGCTTCCTTACAAATAAATGATCGATCTACATGGAGCACAAGAGAATCAGTGCGACATATCGACAACATCAAAATCCAACTAGCTCCCTCTATGCAGACTAATCTCTCCAAGCTTTGATTGTGTCATCCAATCGATAAGGCTCTGTTCTACGAACCAAAAGTTTTGGGTTCCTCGTTTTGCAAGCAGAACACCCCTGATAGTTGCCAAAAGTTGTGAACATAAATTTCCCCAAGCTCCCTTTGGTTTTTTAAATTTTTTGCCAAGTATTGACATACGCCCCATTTATTGAACATTATTAGGTTCCTTTTGCATCAGTTTTGTTTGACTGCCACCACGTGTCCACCAGGTGCTTTTTAAAGGGATTTCTTCCTTTTCTTTTCTAAGGGGCTCTCGTCATTCTTTCACATGTCGACAATTCAAACCCTTTTGGCTTGCTTCTCTTTGATTTCCTAGTACCCCCCTGATAGTGCCATTCATAAGGTATGCCTCCACATGTCTTCACCACACAAGTTTTCATTGCATGGAGGGAAGAATGAGCCATAGGATTTGACCTGTTGTTGTGTGTCTCTTCTAACCTTCATCAAGGAGAAGTAAGGATCAAGCAATGGCCTCTCTAGGATTTCAAAGTGTTCCAACTACCGCTGAGATTGAATGACACATGTTGGTGTTATGTTCTTCTAGGACCACCACCTTCATTCGCAGTGGATGTGTCTAGTTCGAAGGCAACTATGTTCCATATTGGAATATTTTATGTTCCAATGGCCTAAGGAAATCATTGCTCTGGGCATCATTGTGCATGATGAGGGAATCTTTTCTGTTATCGACCTACTAAGCAGTGGGATTTTTACATATAAATACTGCTTCTTCTTTCGAAGAATTGGTTTAGAACCGACAGAGAAATTTGTGGAAAGACAAAAGGCCTCTTGTATTGTTTTAGCTTATTGTATAAGATTCGTAGACTGTGCCATTATTCGGCTTTTTTCTTTCTTGACTATTTGATAAAGCTTTATATTGTTCCATCTTTGTATTGAGTAATTTGTTCGTAGACTTCTATAATTTCAATATAAGCTTATTGATTCAGATCATGTCATGGAATATTCTTTTCAATAAATGTATAAAAGTTATTTTATGTCATTGATTGAGTTATTTAGGTTTCCATTTTGATTTTTGTGATTTTGGGACATAGTAGATTGTTGAACGACCCTTAAATCATATTTAATAGATAGGTTTATCATGCCCATATCTACTTCTTGGTGCATCGCCTTTGATTAGATTTAATTTTACATTTATTTCCTTCTACCCTTTTCAACCCCCAATTACAGAAGAATTCAACTTCTTTAAAACTCAGAGGTCACTCAATTTAGTGCAATAGGCCCCCCCTTTAACTGAGTTTCCCATAAAGGCTATTACCTTGCCAATTTTTGGCATCAACACTATTCTCTTGTGTATTGCAGAGAGTTAGAAATTTTTTTAGCTCAACTTTAGAGTTTATATACAAATTTTTTATTTCTAATATTTTATTTTAGTTTTACAGAAGGATTCCCATTGGCCCTTCAATAAAAATCAAGTGTTTTCCTTCCTAGATTTCAAGTGTCATCTTTTATGTTTGATTTGATAGAAATTGACAGTGTTTAAATCTGAAACCCTCAATATTTTTTGTCTCATTCATAAGTGTATGTATACAATTTAGTTAAATTTTGCAAGTCATACATTGTGCAAATGATTTTTTTGATCATTCTAGCTATGAAAAATATTATCTTTCCTTCAAAGAGGGTAAATTTATCAAGCCTTTTTATGAATCAATTATGTGGTTTAATTGTTTGAATTAAGTTGTGCAAATAAGAATATTGAAAGATCCTTATGAATCAAATTGCATATTCATTAGCATTTAGGTGCATCACCATATTAGTAGCTTTAGTTTTACCATTCATCTTAATCTTTCTATCCCTTTTCCTGCATAAGTCATTTGTTTCATATAAACAAAAAATCGAAAGGTGACAAACCCATAATCTGGAGATTCACTTTCATTATGAGCAACCCACAAGCTCAAAAGTGTTTCCATAATACACAAGATTGTTGAGCCTTCTAGCTCTACATTTGGGTGCAATCCTATGTGTTAATATTTTTTGGCATGCCTAGTGGGATTCAAATTCATTTTTGTCAGGGAGTACAAAGTTTCAAGCTATTGTTCTAGTATATACAGCAATGTTTTTTCCTTTTAGAGGTTACAATTTATACCTAGTGACTCTTATCTCCATCTTTTGAAGCAAATCCAATGTAAACAACCTATAATAAGAGTTCAAACAAGAGGAAAATCTTCACCATTTGAGTATTTGTAGTTGTCACCACCAAGGAGGAAAGGTAGGACAACAAGAAAAATTCTCATTCCACCTAGAAGATCAAGATCTACACCTCCAAACCATAGCCCTACAAATCCAATTTAGAGAAATCAAGTACCAATAGTGTACGTTCAAGCACCGGTAATGGTGATACAATTTGTATTTGCACCATTTAATGGAGGAAGCCCATTAGATATTGATCAACATGATGACATGCCTATAGAATCCCTAAAAAGCTTACCATTTTTCATAGTGGAGAATCAGACAACTCCTATTGAGCACATCAACGATGTGGCTACTTTGTGTTCAGTTCACAATATCATTTCATAAAATGTAGCACTCAATATTTTGGCTATATCATTAAAGGGAAAAGTTTTACAATGGTTTTAGACCCTTCCAGTAAATTCAATTAGGGGGTGATCCCACAAAGCTGGTTTACAATTTTTGGGAGATTCTGATTTTTGCTGAAATCACATATTTTTAAAAAATATAATGATTTAAGCCTTAAAAATTTTCATTTTAAGGATTCCAATTTAAAAGGGTTTGATCAAATCACCTTAGATCAAACCCCCTTAGATAGAACCCCACTAGTTTTAAACCATACCTACAACGAAGTCTCCTTTACACCTATCAAAATGCTAATAAAAAATCACTTTTGATTTACCTTTTGGGGGATTAAATGAATTAATTTAAAATTTATTTGAAATGATCATGGTCTTCATCAGAATGATTTATCCAATGAATATAATTTTAATATGTTTTGGTTTTATTATGTATTTGTTTTTTTAGTTTTACTATACATAGGCTTTTCACCGAAAATCAAGCTCTTTGTTTTGCACATGTGCAAAAATAGTAGATTATCAAAACAAAAAATTAAAAAATATGTTCGTTCTGGGGATTGATGTCTTCGATCCATTAAAATTTTTTTGAATTTTGATACATACAAATTTTTTTATGTTGTATACAGTTTGTCTATGTCTAAGTTATTATTGGTTTGACTTTGAATCTTGATTAAGGAAAAAATATTTAATAAAAAACTATGAAACCAAATGAAATTGATAGATATCATATTTACAAATCTAAATTCAAAATAAAATAAAATTATCCTTCATACAAAAAATGTTATGTTGTATACGGTGAGCGTCACTTCTTAAAAATATTGTTTTTTTAAAATAGCTAGTTTTCAAAGGAGATGGAAAAAGAAGTGCAATCTAGTTCCAAAAAAATTGAAAAAAATATATTTAGAATCTATAAACAAAATTTCACAAATCACTAGTTTGCATCATCTTCAAATTCCTCATGGTTTAGCCGCTATAGGAGCCTGAAAGTGAAGATTTAGCTTTAAAAAATTAGTTTAGTGTCCAGTTTGCCCAAAAATTGTAAACCCATATTGTGGGGTCACCCTAGGACATGGGATGTATTGGGTGATGCATTACATAAGAAGTTTGAGGATAAATTAGATCATCTATCTTTGATGGACGAACTGAGTAGTATTAAAAGAGCTCCACATGAGCATATGTCAGATTTCAATTATCATTTTCATAAGACTTGGGATAGAATTTTGGTAATGATAAAACCTTTAGCTCAACATGCATTTTTTATTTTCTTAAAGCTATTAATAGTGATATTTCAGTAATGATTCAATCTATGGGTGGAAATACACTTCTCGATGCATATGAAATAGCCATTAAAGCAAAAAATAGCCTCATTCAGGCTAGTAAAACAGCCCCTAGGCTACGAATGGCAATTTTTCTCAAGCTACATCCATCTATACCAATAGGATTAACCCCAATAGCTATTGTTGCACCTAATTCCAGCAATAGGATTCCAAGCTACAACCTAAGAACTTGCTACTCCAGCTCATTCTCAAGAGCTTCAAGAGGTAAGGAACATGCTGAAAATAGTTGGAAATGATTTAGTGAATATCAAGAAATAGGTTGGCCAAGAAACTAGACCATACCAACCCCCATATCAAGAAAATAGACCTCCTTATCAAGTTGATTACCAAGGACAAAGAAGAAATTATAATCCTAGGCCATTTCAGCCATATAATCCTAATACTACTTGCTCTTTAAAGGAGCTCATGTCTATGTAAAAAAACATGGCACAAGATTTTGAGTGGTGTTTTCCATGAAACCAACCTCATACTCAAAAAACTTGTTCTAACGGAGTGTGAAATCAAGTTGTCATGGTGCAAAACACCACTATTGTTACAAAGGATGTGATGAAAGAAATTCATGAGCAACGAGGTTCTCAAACTCAACAAAATGATCCTGATGTTGCCCTAATGAATTGGCAAGGTAATGATTTTTGTGGAGTGAATCAACCACAAGGGAAAAAAAAAGCATATAATTCCATTGCAGCCAATACAAGGTCAAAGAAAATATTTGTTGATTTAGGAAAATCCATTTCTAAAGGGCAACAAGCAGAAAAGGACCAATAGTAGGGTGGTAAAGACAAAATTTTTACTTCTACAACTCAACAAGGTCAAGCTGGGTCTATAACTTCATAGATTACCAAGGGGTCAAGCTATGGCTATTTAGGAATAGCCAAAGGATCAATCACAACCTTTACAGTCACAAACTAAGGCTATTGTTTCCAAGGGATAACAAAGATTAGTGTTGCAACATTAAATATTGTGGATCATATGAATAAATCTACAGTTAGTTTTTCAATGATTGATGCTTTACATATTCCTAGGCAAAAAGATTTATTGCAAGATGCTTTAGCCAATATTTCAATTTTTGATGAGTCTAGTAGAGAGCAACCTAAAGTAGTGCTTACAAATAGCCTTGAAACTAAGAATGAGCAGTCAGCTCAATAGGTTAAACCACCTACATTTAATGTTTTATGTCAATTTGATCATTGGTGAACATTTACTGCATAATTGCATGATTGATTCAAGAGAAAGCAACTAGTGGATAAGCTTGGATTGACTTATGAACAATTGTTAAAGGGAGTATTCTAGTTAGATGGTATAGCCATTAAATTTGTCAGAGTTCTAAAAAACTTGCCCCTTACTTTACATGCTTGTCCAAACTTCTCAATCCGATAGGATATCTATGTCATTGATCTACCACCTTTCTTTTCCATTTTCCTTTCTAGGGGCTTTACTGAAATGTTGGGTGGGTATTTATCATAAAATTGGTCACATATGTTTTTGAGGACTAGATATGGCCCTAGAGTGACCATAAAATAAGAACCAAAAGCCAAAGATCATATTAAACCTTATGTTCCTAATCTTGTGAATGCTAACCTCTGCATCATCCATGAGTAGGAGGATCAATCCATGACCCTAGACCCCAACATACCTATTGAAGGCATACTTGATATAAAGTTAGATGAGTGGGCAGCCGAGAATCACGAAGTTGACCCTTTTAGTCACATGGATGAGGTAGAATTTGGCATTTACATGATTCATGAGCATGATGCAGTATTTCCAAATCTGGTTAATGATGAAAAATAGCCTGAGCAACAAGATGATCAGCTTTGGAAACTATATTTTGATTGATCAAGAAGCAAAGTGGGTGCTAGTGAAGGAGTTATGTTGATTTCTCTTAATGAAGAAAATGTATTATTCAACCTTAATATTTTATTTCAGTTGTTCAAATAATGTAGCATAATATGAGACACTTATTCATGGACTAGAATGGGCCAAAAATAGAGGTATAAAATCTTTACAATTTTTTTGGTGATTCTAAATTGATAGAAAATCAAGTAAGAAATCTAAATTTTACAAAAAAATGATTTTCTCAAGTTTTATAAGCATAGAATTTGGGATTTAATTGAAGATTTTGATGCTTTCAACTTTCTCTCCATTCCTAGAAAACAAAATAAAGAAGTAGATAGATTAGTTACAGTAGGCTCATATTTTGACATTCCAACTGAAATTCACAATGTTGAGGTACAACAATATGTAAAAGTGGTGGTGAGACCATATGTACCAGATAAAAATGTTAGCTGGAAGGTTTTTAAAAGTGATGAGAAAATTATTAAATTTCTAATGGAAGAGGTTGAGTTTGCAACTGGAAACTAGCAAAAATGGCAGCATCAATATGACAATCAGATCTTATAGTTGAAGTCAAATAAGTTGCCCAAAGGTTTGGTAACCTTAGAATCAATTTTTAATTCTGATGATTAGTTAGAAGGGATAAAAATATATTGACAGTTAAGCAAGAACACTATGAACCCATCGAGATATTTAGAGACAAGCTCCTCAAGCTTGGTAAGGTATGTACCAAAGAGGAACAACAATATTTTTTTAATTTTCTAATAATTTAATGATATTTTTTCTTGGGAGTATGGATATTTAAAGGGTTTTAACCTTGAGTTAGGTCAACACACCATTGAGTTGGAGCCCAAATAAAAACCAATGAGGCAGAATAAAAGGCCTCCAAACCCCAAGCTGGAGCATCTCATGAAAATTGAGTTAAGCAAGCTAATTGAAGGTAACATCATCTTTCTAATTAAGCATACATCTTGGGTTTCTAAATTGGTACCTATTAGAAAAAAGAATGGTGAGATTAGATGTGTGTTGATTTTGATGATTTAAATAGAGCCTCTCTTAATTCCCATTGTCCATTACCCTCAATGGAAAAAATTTAACAAGTTGTCTTAGGTTGTGATAGGTTTTCCTTGTTAGATGGATATTCAAGATATAATCAAATTTTAGTGAAGGAGGAAGATCAATTCAAAACTGCCTTTACTACCGAATGGGGTACCATGACTTATCGGAAGATGCCATTTGGTTTGTCTAGTGCAGGGGAAATTTTTTAGAGAGCAATGGATATGGCTTTCCAAGGCCTCATTAACTAGTTTTTACTTGTTTATTTAGATGACATTACTATTTTTTCATGGAATGCTAATGAACATTTTGATCACTTACGGCAAATGTTTGAGAAATGCACAAAATTTGGGGTTTCACTTAACCCAAAGGAAAACATTTGTTTAGTCCATGAGGGGAAGATTCTTGGGCATATTTTTTCCAAGAACGATATTATAATTGATCCAGAAAGGATCATTGCTATTCTAGCTTTACCCCTACCAACACACAAGAAAGGATTACAAAGCTTTCTAGGTAGGATCAACTTTGTAAGAAGGTTCATACCCAATATTGCAATATTATTGTAGCCTCTTACCTCAATGCTTAAAAAGAATATCACTTTCACCTGGACTAAAGACATAAGAGGAGTTTTGAGAAAATAAAGGAGGCCCTTGTAGCAACTCCAACACTCATAAATCCTAATTTTGATAAGGACTTTATTTTATATGCTTTTGGGAGTGTTGATACTATCTCAACCATGCTTTGTTAGCAAAATGGTAATGGACTAGAGAAACTTGTGGCATTTTTCAGCCAAGTTTTGCAAGATTATGAAGCAAGGTACTCTTTTGTTGAGAGGCATGTTCTAGCTATAGTTAGAATCTTGAAGAAATTTAGGGCATATTATTTCTAACAACAAGGTTTAGTTGTTGGTAGCCCATCATATAGTTAAAGATTTCTTTCTCAGCAAAGATATCAATGATAAAAGAGAAGGTTGGATAACCAAGGTAATGGAGTATGATGTCAATATTAAGGTCACTAAGCTGGTTAGAGGCAAAGGTCTATGTGAAAAAAATTCTATGAATGAAGAAAAAAAAAAAAATTATTGATCAAGTTGCAACAGTGCTCAATAATGAGGAACCAAATGTTGTTCTAGTTCCTTCCACAAACTACATTTCAAAAAATAATTCATTACTTACATACTAGTGACTATCTTGAAGATTTGGACAAAGAAAAAAGAAGGTATTATAGACTTCAAGCCATCCCTTATGCTATTATTGATGGAGTTTTATATAAGATGGATTTTCATGGAGTTTTACTTAGATGCATTGAACTAGATTAGATAGATAAAATTTTGGAATAATTTCATGATGGGATTTTTGGAGGCAATTTCACACCAAGAACTACAACTCTAAATATCATAAAAGTTTGATATTACTGGCCTGACTTGTTTAAAGATGCACATGCTTGGGTTAGAAAATGCAATAAATGTTCATTATTTGTAGGAAAGAAAAGGCTTGTAGCCTTGCCACTACACCCCATTCAGGTAGAAAAACCCTTTGCTAAGTGGGATCTTGATTTTGTTGGTCCCAAAAACCCACCTTCAATTATAGGTCGCAAATGGATATTAACAACAACATATTATTTTACTAAATGGACAAAATTTGTTGCATTGAAGGAGGTGAATGAGATTTCTATTTTAAATTTCTATCAGGATCTTGTAGCAAGGTTTGGTACTCTTGATTCAATCATTTCTGATAATAAATTATCCTTTGTTAGCTTAAGAATTTCTGATTGATCTATTAAGAACAATATATTTCTTAATACCTCATCCAATTATTACCCTCAGGGTAATGGATAGGCTGAATCCACCAATAAGAATTTGATCAAGATTATCAAAAAGACAATTAAGGATAATCAAAGGATCTGACATGATAAATTGAAGCTAGCCATTTGGGATGATAGAATAAATCTTAAAAGACCTACAATTAATTCACCTTATGTTCTTACTTATGGTAAAGAGGCTAAGTTTCCAATTTCAATTGAATTGCCAACTTTGAATTTCATTAAAGAGTGTGAATTGCTAGAGGATGATCCCATGGAAATCGGACTTGCACATATGATGGAATTAGACGAGACAAGAAAATAAGCATTAAGAAATCTCAAAATTCACCAAGCTCAAATGAAAAAAGACCTTTGATAGAAAAGCAGTGCCAAGAGTGTTCAATGAGGGCGATCTTATGTTTATGTGGGATGAGCTTAAAATTAGACCTAGTAAGCATACCAAGTTTGATGCCATGTGGGATGGCCCTTATGTGATTACAGAATGCAAACAACCATTATTTTTCAGCTTTCAAAGCTGAATGGAGAGGTGTTTCATATCCCAGTGAACAAGATTAACCTCAAACGGTGTTATTGAAGATAAAAAAATTCTATTGTACATACTTAAGTAGAGGTTTTCAATTAATAAGTGTTCAAGGAAAATTATTTTTAGTTTAGTTTTTATTTCCATTAAGTATTGATGCACATGTTTGTTGGTTCTATTCTAAATAGAGCCATGGTAGTTATTTTTAGTTTTAGTTTTGTTGTTGTATAGTTCTTGAAAGTTGAGATATAGATAATTTTTTGAGGTTCAAAAGAGAAAAAAATGGACTCCTATGCCCAATGGATATACAAGGCTACTAATCCTATTTTTTTATCAGGAAAACACCCCTAAGATGTCACCAAAATGTTACCTATTTTTTCTTTCAACTCAATCAGGTAGAGTTGGGATAGCATTTGCAAACTAAAGATAAAAGGACACATTATTTTCTACTAAAGTTCCATTCATATGCATAGGAATATATCAAATGAATTGTAATTTATTATGCAAATATATACAAGGGAAAATATTGCACAAGTTTTTCATTAATGATGTATTTTATTGACAATCACAAATGTATAGTGTCCCACACAAGCCGTGGTAGTAATTGATCATACATGAGGAAATGTAACACAAAGAGTAAACTATACAACTGAAGAGGTAAAGAAAATGAAATGAAATTTGATTCGTCATTACCTAAATGATGAATCCCAATGTTGTCAGTTGTGTCTTCAGCTCCATCTCCAGCTCTAGCTCCAACTCCTTTGTTGGTTGCTTTGGAGATACCTACATAAATAGATTATGTTAGAGCTCATAATCAAATTTATCTCCATATGCATGAATCAATAGATATATAATCTACTCCTATGGAAAATTTGATCAAATATGTGAGACATCACATATATCAAGGAGAAGTAGAAGATCATCATCAATATCCATCAAATTCAGGCTTCTTATTTTTTCCTAACATGTTTGTTCACTGTATAGGTATAGGTGAAATTTTCATTGCTGGAATATTTTCATTTAACATCATAACATGTGGAGTAAAATGGGATCCCACAAGGGTTGAGCCCAACATGCTTCCCTCTTGTTTTTAGAGGGATAAGAGTGTAAAAATATTATATTTATCAACTTTGAGCATATATCTCATTACCTACATTGCTGATTTGGTTGAGATCACTATCATAATTGAAAAAATATTTTCTCAATTGGAAACCAATAAGAGAAGATAGCCACCATGATTAGAAAGTGGAGAAAAGTTAAAGTGATTCTATCATTGGCTCATAAAGCAGCAAAGATCATGGAACCTCAGTTGTTAGTAGTGCTTGGTCGAGGTGTTCAACATCTTATTCTAAATTGGTGATCACTATCCACTGTCCCCAAGTGTTAAATTTTATGAAATTGAAGGAAGGCATGGCTTAACAATCTCACTATTTGAAAGACTTGTGAAGCATAATAATTTACTTTCCAAGCATTGTCAATAAAGTTACTAGGAAAGTTCAATGTAATAAAGGATAGTAACTATGTATAGAGTGACTAGAACATTAAAGTATAGTTCTTTTTCTTTCCATTACAAGTCTATAGATATAGTCTAGTACAATGTGATAGAGCTCATAATACAAGTAACCGTCAACAATCCTATTAGTAGAAGTCTAATGAGGGGACAACATCCATAATGACAAGACCAATGTAAGTTTCTAGGGGCAGCACTAAGAAGTGTAATCTGTCACAATATAAAAGGTAATTTACTCTTGAAAGCATACACAATCATATAACTATCAAAAACACAAAGGGATAGTCAATAATTCAAAAGATAGCAAGCTTTAGCATCTAGACATGGATTATACAGAGGATTAAACATCCATAAAAAATAATGCATAGTGATAGTAATCAAAGGGAAGGTTATGCAATGATAGTTTGAAGGAAAAGTACTGTGCTATTAAAGGAATTGAGGGGAGCCTAGTAAATAGTTCATAGACTATCCTGTGACCTCATACATGTATAGTCATAAACAAAGAGCTAGTCTTAGTTGTCAAGGGTGACATGAATATATATTTAAGTTCAAGGAGGATAATATAATGCCATATACAATAATCTTTGTGCCTCTTGAGATAGTCCTTTATGCCCAAAAGGACATCATGCAAATGCAAAGGTACAAAACTATCAATATAGCAATCAAATTAATAATGAGGCCAAGAGGATGATCAAAGGTATCCAAGTGAGCTGGAAGCACTTACCCAAACTCAACATATCTTGCATGGTGGGAATCACTCATTTGCAATGAAGTCTAATTTATTGAAAATCTATCAACATAAAACCTGCTACATAAAGAAGTAGCCAACTAACAAGATGACCGCCACAAGGGAGGTGACATACAAGACAAGTTCAACCGTGTAAAGGTTTCTATACACTAGTGAAGTTGAGCCAACAAGATCATGAAATAAGAAACTTCACAGTGAAGCATGAAGAGATAGTGCTATATTTCCATGATGATAGTTTGAGGACATGAAAGTACAGTGAATAGATATAGAAAGATATGCATGATATCTAGAGGCCCAAATTTTCTACACAAAGTGAAACCCAAAGCAAGAAAACCTTGGCCATAGATGAATAGGTTCAAAAGGAAATCCAAAGGAGAATGATTTTAGGGTTTCAAAGGTGAGACCCATGTAATGGGAAGAATAGAGGGTTCCAAAATGTAAAGACTCAAGCCACAACCTACAAAAAAGAGAAACCCTCATGCTTGAAAAGAGATGAAACTCTCTATTGGATGCTCAAAAATACAAAGAAATGAAAGATTTTTATCTTTCTTTTTTGCAAATAGAGCTACAAAAATAACCATTTTCCTTCTCAGAAAAAGAGAAACCACAACATTTTATATAGAATAGAAGAAAAAGAATCTATGGCTAGAAAAAAAATGAATGAATACCTCAAAACAAAGGTCGAGCATATGAAAATAAGCAAAGAATAACAAGAATTTTCAACATTTTCTATGTAATAAAAAACACAAATCCTTCTCTTTCACAAGAGATATAGAGGATAAACATACCACATAGGCTTAATGGCATGAGAATCTCTAGATAGGATAGAGTTAGCTCTAAAATCTCAGAGAAGTTCTTGAGAAAACCCTAGTAGCAGTGCCCAAACAAGCAGAGTAAAAATTGCTATGTGTGAAATAAAGTGTGAATATTCCTTGGAGCTCGGGTTTTCCCACTTAGGGTTTTCTTTACCCTAAAGTTACCAACCTCAACATAAGGCATTTTTTGCTTTTAAAAAAAAAAAAAAAACTTTTTGCATAAATTAATGCCCATTGTTATATGTATTAGGTATTTTTGTATATCTTTGCATAAATTTGTAAACTTTTACAAATTTTTAAATCAAACTTAGGCATAGGTCGACCTCCTCTTGATTTTGTATAAGAGTGAAACTGAAAATAAGAATGTAGACAATCATTAAGATAATATTTTATTAATTACCTTAATATATGCCATTAAAATGCAATGAGAGATGCATAATCATAACATGTAATAAAGTATTTATCACCTAGTTACTTTAATATTTTCCTAAATTGTTAACTTCATGTCAAAATCACGGAAAATATGAAGAGGTAGAGTTAAACTAGAGTTTCTGACCTTGATTTTTAGTCAATTGGAGTGGGTTTTGAGTCAAATTTGGTCAAGCTGGTTGAGAGGGGAAGTTTGAAGCTATTTGAGATCAGTTTACATTAATTGTGGGCCCCCTTTTTAGGCCTTTTCTATTTTTCTCCTGGATCATCTCAAAGACGATATTTTTAGATGCAGTTAACTGTAGGTGCCACCTCTTGGAACTTTGAGACTCTTTTTTGTATATAGGATAAAAGACTTAGGTTTTTTCTTAGTTATTTCTTCCTACTCTTTTGTGCATTGCAATGTGTTAGAATTTTTTTTAGCTCGTCTTTAGAGTTTATATACAACAATTTTATTTGAATTTTGCAGGAGGATTCCTTTTGGCCTTTCAATAAAAATCAAGTGTTTGCCATCCCATATTTTAGGTGTCAAATTTTTTGTTTGATTTGATATAAATTGATTGTGTTTAAATATGAAAAACTCAATATTTTTTGTCTCATTCATAAGTGTATGTATACAATTCAATTCAATTTCATAGGTCATACATTGTGCAGATGATTTGTTTGATCATTCTAGTTGTGAAAAACATTGTCTTTCCTTCAAGGAGGGTAAATTTATCAAGCCTTTGTGTGAATCGATTAGGTGGTTTAACTATTTGAATTGAGTTGTGCAAATAGGAATATTGAAAGGTCCTTGTGAATCAGATTGTATATTCATTATCATTTAGGTGCATCACTATCTTACTAGCTTCAATTTTACTATTCATCTTAATCTTTCTATCCCTTTTTCTACATAATTCCTCAGTTCCATATAAAAAAATCAAAAGGGGAACCAACCCATAATCTGGAGATTCACTTTCATTATGAGCAACCCACAAGCTCAAAAATGTTTCCATGTTACATGAGATTGTTGAGCCTTCCAGGTCTATAATTGGGTGCAATCCTACGTGTTCACATAGGTATCTCCAACTCCCTCTCTCTTAGGTATATCCCTCAAATATCGCTCCCAAACCCTCTTCATCTCTTAGGTCTCCCCCCACTCTAACTAGATAACTCTTTCTCTCTCTCTCAAGTATCTCTCTTAGGTCTCACTCCCTACCACCCTACCTAGACAACTCTCTCTCACTCCAACTCCCTCTCTCACACTCCCTCACTCTCTCTGCCTCTTTGGTATTTCTCTTTCTCACTCCAAATCCCTCTATCAGATCTTTCTCTTTCTTCTCTTTCTCTCTCCATCTCATCTCTCTCTTAGGTCTCTCCCACTTATGGTTGAGGGTTTAATGTATAGTGTAGAGAGTAGAGAGTAGAGGGTTGAGGGTTGAGGGTTTAATGTGCAGGGTAGAAGGTAGAGGGTAGAGGGTTTAGGGTTTAAGGTATAAGATTGATAGATTAGGTTCAAGGGTTTTGAGTTTAGCGTTTAGGGTTGAGAGATGAGGGTTGATGATAGAGGGTTTCAAGGGTTGAGGTATTAGGGTTTAAGGGTTGAGGGTTTGAGGTTTGAGGTTTGAGGGATTAGGGTTTAAGGTATAGGGTTGGGGGATTAGGGTTGAGGGTTTAAGGTTTGAGGTATGAGAGATTAGGGTTTAACGTATAGGGTAGAGGGTTGAGGGTTGAGGTATCAAGTTTTAAGGGCTGATGGTTTAAGTGTCTAAGGTTAGATGGATTAGGGTTTAAGGTTTACAATTGAGGATTTTGATCATATATCTCTAAATATCCATAGTAGATCCCACTTTTACATTTGTCATCCCCTAGATGCTTAACCCACTCTATGAAGCCTATAACCTATGATATTCTATCACAAATCATGTTATATTATCTATTTTTAATTGTAATCCTTCTTTATTCAAGTCTTCAAAGTATCATAATTAATATTTGTAATTGTAATCCTTCTTAATTCAAGTCTTCAAAGTATCATAATTAATATTTGTAATTGTAATCCTTCTAAATATTCAAGTCTTAATAATGTATCACCTTTACTTATACCCAAGTGTAGTTAAATGGTGTGTTCTTAGTTTTAATTTTTCTAAATATTCAAGTCCTAACAATGTATTACATTTTGCATCACATTTGGTACTCACCAAATTTGGCAAGCGCCAAATGTTTCTTTTCCAAAAATGGGAAAAAAGGACTTAACTCGTGATTCAGGCCCATAATTCTCTACATTTGTCTAGTTCTACGCTTTATCCAGCTTAGAAATGCCTTTTTATGTAGTTGACTTGTTGCTATATCAAATTATTCTTAATCCATCACCTTTTTAGCATCAATTTGTATGCTACACAACATAGAAGAAGACAATTTGAAGTTTCTAAATAATTTTTCATTATCTCAAGTAATATATTCATTTTGGTACAATTGACATGTTTATATTGAGTTTTTTTGTTTAGTTTTTACAATATAAACCATTACTTTCATGATTTTATTAATCATAATAATTTTACATACAATTCAACATTGAATTAGATGGAAGTTGCATACAAAAGTTTAATTTTTATGAGTTTGAAGAAAAAAATAAAATTTTCATGACATAATTTAGATGAATTCATGTAAACTTATATAGAGGATATCAAATTAACATAAAATTTCTTATGAATTCTATTTTCATTACTTATATTATTCCATTTCCACCATGGCTAGTGAAATTCAATCTTTTTCATTTTAGCTAGATGTTTATATTGAGTTTTTTTTGTTTGGACAATATAGGCCATTCATTTGATGATTTTATTAATCTTCATTGTTATACATAAAATTAAACATTGAATTAGATGGAAGTTGCATATAAAAGTTTAATTTTTAGGAGTTTGAAGAATTTTTTTTGAAAAACATGACATAATAGATGAATTCATGTAAACTTATATAGAGGATTTGAAAAAATTCCTCAAGGAAATTCCTCAAACCAATGTGGTCTCATGGAATTCAATGAAAATAAAATTCAATTGAAAACTACTCCTTAGTTACTAGTTATGCAATGCGAAGTAGTTGCATAAGAGTTGCACTTAGGCTGACTTTCAAAAATATTGGATTATAATTTAAATTTTGTCATCTATAAACATCTAGTTACATTATTTATGCAATGTAAAGTAATGATTTGAATTTTAAATATGTACAATGTGCACTATGTATTTGAGTCCTTATTCAAACAAAAAAAATTTAGTTAATTCAAACGGATACAAAAAAAGTTGTATGGTACAAAGTACACCTTTGACAAAACTATAATTACTCTAACTTGGAAAATTAATTTTAAAAAAATATGTATCAAAAATTATAATAAAATATCCATGTACTAGATATTGGTGTTACAAATTTGTATTTTAAAAATTAGAATTGCATCCTTTCTATAAAAATAGTTATGTGGTATGAAGTAAACATCACTTTTTAAAAATCTTGTTTAGTAGTGAAAGGAAAAAATAAATGAGTAATGGAAAGTACTAACTAATGAGAATTGTTTGAAGGAAAGAGATTAGCAAGAAATAGAGAAGCCAAACCAAGCACCACCAAATGCAAAGGAGACACAAGAATTTGATAAGGGGAAAAAACAAGAAAAACCCCCAATATTATGAATGGAGGCAAAATGCCTAACAATGATACAAAGATAGAGAGAGATCACTTAAGCCTTAAGCTTGCTTGCTTGAATGAAGAATTAGAGGAGATGCACCTCAATATATAGAGGTGAGAAGAGGAGTTAGAATTAGAAAGTAACTCCCAACTAAATGAATTCCACCATTCATCTATGTGTGTGCAAGTTGTCGAAAGACTCTTAAGGAGGCGGCTACAAATATTCCTTAATAAAGGAATTAAAAATATAAAAAAAACAAAATATTTGTAGGGATTCCTTAGGAATATTCCTACAAGTTAATAAATAATTACAATTAAAGAATAACCTTTACCAAGTAAAGGTTAATCTTCTAACATCCCCCCTTAAGCTTTACTTGGGGAGTTTACATCAAACCCTTCAATGGATTGTAATCCTAGATTTTTACAATGAAAGAGAAATTTATCTCTACCAAGAGATTTGGTGAGAATATCTGCCACTTGATCTTCACCTTTACAATACAAAAGAGAAATTTGCTTGTCTTCAAATTTCTCTCTAATGAAGTGGTGTTGAAGAGAAATGTGCTTGTTCCTTGCATGAAAAATTGGATTCTTTGCTAAATAAATAGCACTTTGATTATCACAATATAAAGGAGTATGATCCTTTTGAGGTAGATCCAAGTCTTCAAGTAATCTTCTTAACCAAAGTGCTTCTTTTGATGCATTTGTACAACCTGTATATTCAACTTCTGTAGAAAAAAGAGAAGTAGATTGTTGTTTCTTAATATTCCATGAGATTGCACCTAATCCAATAAAGAAACAATAACCACACGTGTATCTCCCATCATTGGGATCACCTCCTAAATATGAATCAGTATAACCCTTTAAAGAAAAAACACAATTTACATCATAAAAAAGACCAAGATTAAGAGTACCTTTAACATATCTTAAAATTATTTTTGCAACTTTAAAATGAGTTTTTTGTGGTTTAGACATAAATCTAGAAACTCAACCAACACTATAAGAAATATCAGGTCTAGTAAGAGTTAAATAATTCAAACTACCAACTAATTACCTATACAAAGTATGATCAACAAAATGAGTTTCCATATCAACCATTAATTTAGTTACTAATTCACAAGGAGTATAAAAACACTTTGCATCATTCATTTTAAATCCATCTAAGAGATCTTGAGCATATTTTTGTTGAGAAAGAAAAATACCTTTAGATTTTTTCCAAATTTACATACCCCAAAAATAATGTAATAGGCCCAAATCAATCATTTGAAATTGTTGATTGAGTCAATATTTAACATCACTAATCAAATTGTTAGAACTAGAAGTGATAATTAAATCATCAACATATAAAATAATAATCACAATATCATTTTCACTATGCTTAATATATAAATTTGGATCTTTTTTACTCCTAATAAAAACTTGAGATAGAAAGAAAACATTAATCTTAGAATACCATTCTCCAGGAAATTGTTTTAAACCATAAATTGATTTCTTTAATTTACAAAACATATTTTCATTACCTTCCTTAATGAAACCAAGAGGTTGAGACATATAAATTTCTTCATGTAAATCACCATTTAAAAATGTTCTTTTAAAATCTATTTGATGAATAGACAAATGCATATGAGAAGCTAAAGTAAGAACTAATTTAATAGTTGGCATCTTAGCTAGTGGAGAAAATGTTTCATTATAATCTAATACTCCAACTTGAGAGAAGCCCCTATAAACTAATCTAGATTTAAACTTTCTAACTTCATTATTTGCATTAACCTTATTTTTATACAACCATTTTCATGCAACAAGATTCTTACCTTGAGGTAAAGGAACTAAATCCCAAGTTTTATTAGCAATTAAATTATCATATTATTCTTGCATAGTATTTTTTCAATGAGGTTGATCTTTATCTTGTTCATAAGTTTGAGGATTATTTGAATGCATAATAATAGACATCAAAGCATAATTACAATAATTTGTCTTTCTAGTTTTAGATTGATTCATTCTAGCTAAAATATCCTCAATTTCTTACATCATTTTTTAAAACCATTTAGGTTTCCTTTTAGATGTAGAAGTATCGTCACTAGAAGAAGAATAATGAGGAGAAATTTCAACATTTTCATCATCACTATCACTATGAGTAAGCGATGCTTTATGAGGGTTAAGAGAAGATTCAACTTGAGGATTTTCTTCCACAAATATAACTTTATTTTGAGAAGATTCAATATCATGAACTTTAGAACAATCATGGACACCATTTTCAGAAATGCATACATCTCTAGCAACTTTAACATTTTTAGTAAGATGATTAAAATACTCTATAAGCTTTAGAATGTTCATCATAACCAAAAAAAATATGATAAGAATATTTAGGATCTAATTTTTGCCTCTTTCGTTTAGGCTTGTGAACATAAACAATTGAACCAAAAATTCTTAAATGCTTAAGATTGGGCTTCCCTCTAGAAAAAAAATCTTCAAGAGTTACATCTATTAAAGCTTTAGTAGGAGTCCTATTAATAATGTAAGTCTAGCACAAAACATAGCTTCTACCCAAAATTTATAAGACACATTTTTAGCATGTAACATACATCTAGCTATTTCAACAATAGTTTTATGCTTCCTTTTTGCTACACCATTTTGTTGAGGTGTATAGAAAATAGTTATCTCATGCTTAATTCCAAATGATTTCAAATAAATATTAAAAGAATTGTTCACATATTCTTTACCATTTTCAGTTCTAAGAATTTTAAGTTTAAAACCAGATTGTCTTTCAACAAATTTATGAAATTCAGAAAATATATCAAGAACTTGATCCTTACTATGAAGAAAATAGATCCAAGTTCTTCTAGAATAATCATCAACAAAAGTTAGTTCATAGCTTGATCCTTGGATGGAGTTATTTTCCATGGGTTCCAAAAGGTCACTATGAACTAGGTGTAACTTATGAGTTTCCCTCCATGATTGACCATGTGGAAGGGCTCCCTATGCTTTTACCATTCATGCATCTTGTGTATACAATTTTAGATGGAACAATACTAGTAAATCCATCTATTAAGCTTTTGCATCAAGGAAATATTGGTAGAATTAATATGACCAAGTCTTTCATGCCAAATACTAAAATCAATGGTAGATATTAAAGAGCATTGAGATTGAGCAAACTCATAAAATTTGAACAAATTATCATTGTCTAATTTAGCATTAGCAATGAACTTGTTTTGTTTTGGATCAATAACATAGCACATATATTTTTGTAAAATTATATTTTATAATCTTGACAAAGGTTATCAACTGAAATAAAATTAGTCTTTAATTCAAGAACATATAAAACATTAGTCAATTTACCATTAGGAACATTCACATCTCTAATTTCTTCTACTTTACAAGTATGATTATTAACAAGTTGAAGAAGAAAATTAGACATATCAAGTTGTATATACTCAAAAAATTATTTATGTGAAGTAACATGTTGAAATGCACCTGAATCAATAACCCATTCAAGAGGTTGAGAAATATTATAACCACAAGTTAAAGAACATCTAGATTGATTTTCATTGTTATGAAATTTATGATTATTAGGTTTATTTTATTGTTGATTATTTTGCTTAATATATTTTTTCTCATTTTCTTCTTAAAAAAAGTATTTTTCCAATGACCATTCTTATTACAATAAGTGCAATGAAGCCTTTTAAAAGAAGTATTCTTCTTAGGATCATTTTCATTATTATAATGAGGTTTATTATTATAACATTGTTTAAAATGAGGGTTAAAATTTTGCTTATGATTAGACCAAAAAGCATGTTCATTAGACTTAAGATTGTCAAATTGAATCAACTTAGCTTCTTCATGTCAATAAATTGCAAAAAATATCATAAGTTAATTGAGTAGCTAAAGAAGGAATAGCTAATTGAGCATCAATGTTAGTAATAAATTGTAAAAATTGCCTAGGAAGACATTTTTTAAGAATAAGATGAATTAAAATCTAAGATCTAATTTTAATCCTAAACCTTGCAATTGACTATTCAAAGCATCAAAATTTAACAGAAAATCATCCATAGATTTGAAATCAGAATACTTTAGATCTTCAAGTTGATCTTGAAGTTGAATCTTTCTAGATTCATTTGAACTATTATAAATAGTCTTGAGTTTGTCCCATGCTTCATAAGCTTTTGTACATGTCCCAATGTGAACAAATAATTCAGGTGACATGAAAATACCTATGAGGCCAAGGGCTTCTTCATTTTTTCTTGATCATCTTTAGATGTAGAAGAATCTAGTTCCGATTTGGGAACCATAGCAACATCCAAAAGATGTTTAAAATGAAAGAAAAAAGATACATGAATTTTCCAAAAATGATAGTTAGAAGAATTCAAATTGATTTAAGAAATTAAAGTTGATATTATTGTATCAAAAAATTTACAACTTTATGATAAAAATGATAACTATTGTAATTTTAGAAAAACAAAAAACTCCTTTTGATTGAATTAAATCTAAAAACTAATAATAAATAATATAGAGTTAATAAATATTAATAATAGTTAATATGATTAATAAAAAATAAAAAAATTAATTTAAATTTTTAAAATTTTATTAAAAAAATAATAATATAAATAAAATTTATAAAAAACTTTATTACAAATAAAAGATATACGAATACAATGCTCTTTCTAAAATTAAATATTTAATGAAAAGGGAGGATTTTTTTTAAAAAGAGGACCTTTGTAAAAGTAAAAGATTATTTCCTTTTAAACTTACATATGAAAAGAATAATAAAAATGGAAATTTAAAAACTTTTGCTTTGAAAAACTTTTTTTTTTAAATGTATTTTAAATGAAAAATATAAATAAGAGGGAAAGCAATATTTAAAGTCATGGAGGGAGGGAAGACTTTCTAAAAGTATTTCTTTTTTAAGAAAAAGAGAAAAGATGAAATACATGTTCAAGAAAATTAGATGAACATTAAATGCAGAGCTACGAGACAATGCAAGTAGAGGCCAAAAGTGAAGGGAGGCGTGGGACAATAGAGCCCGCACAAAAGGGTTTAAAAAATTAAATATTTATTATTTTTATTAAAACTTTGAAATGTAAACTTATTTGGATAATCAGATGTTAAAAAGGGGCCAAGCCCTTAAAAAAGGAATTAATTTTATATGTTTGTTAGTTTTTATTTTAAAAGAAAACAAAACTTAAAAAAAAAAAAAATTGTATTAAACAAAAGTAGACATTCTTGTCAGAAAATTGTAAGATTTAAATGGGTATTGAAGTGTAAATTGGATTTGTATAAGAAAATGCAGATTTAATATTTTTTTAAAAATGATTCTTTTAACATATTTAATATGTAGATTTGTAAAGAAATTATGCAAAAATAATTGATTTTTTTTAATATAATCATTTATTTGAGGGATTCTAAAAAAATTGCATAAATTTAAGCATGCATGCAAACTATATTGCATTGAAATTTGAAAACAAAAAATACTTAGAAAATCTTTAAATAAAAAACTTGCACAAGGGTTAGCAAAAAAAATTTTAGACAAGAAGCAAGATTAAATTTTTGGCTCTTCTCCTCCTCTTAGAGTGCCTCCAATGGCGTGCCTTTAAAACTTGGCAAACCTTCTACAATGTAGCTTAAAAAAAATTAGTAATAGCAAGACTTCGATACCATGAAAGAAAAAAATAAATGAGAAATGGAAAGTACTAACTAATGAGCATTGTTTGAAGGAAAGAGATTACCAAGAAATAGAGAAGTCAAACCAAGCACCACCAAATGCAAAGGAGACACAAGAATTTAATAAGGGGAAAAACAAGAAAAACCTCCAATATTATGAATGGGGGCAAAATGTCTAAGAATGATACAAAGAGAGAGAAAGCACTTGAGCCTTAAGCTTGATTGATTGAATGAAGAATGAGAGGAGAGACACCTCAATATATAGGGGTGAGAAGAGGAGTTAGAATTAGAAAGTAACTCCCAGCTCAATGGATGCCACCATTTAGAGCTATGTGTGTGAAAGTTGTCAAAAACCTCTTAAGGAGGTGACTACAAACATTCCTTAATAAAGGAATTAAAAAGGATAAAAACACAAAAGACTTGTAGGGATTCCTTTGGAATATTCCTACAAGTTAATAAATAATTACAATTAAAGAATATCCTTCTAACAAGTACGAAAAATAAGTTATTAGAAATTACATACAAGGATTCACAATTTATCTTTATTTTAATATATATATATATATATAATTAGAATCTACACATAAAATATCACAAATCACTAGTTTGTTTTATCTTCAAATTCATAATGGTTTAGATGCTATAGGTGTAAGAAAGTGAGAGAGATAGAAATATGAACAAACATACAAATAGATAGACAGACAAACAAAGACATAGATAGAGACAAAGACAAAGACAAAGACAAAGAAAAAGACATAGACAAAGACAAAGACAAAGATAGATAGAGGTAGAGACAAAGAGAGAGAGAGAGAGAGAGAGAGAGAGAGAGAGAGAGAGAGAGAGAGAGAGAGAGAGAGAAATTGACAAAGATGAAGACAAAGAAAGAGAGGGATAGAGAGACAAAGACATAAAAAAATAAAGAGATAGAGACAAAGACAAAGATAGATGAAGAAAGTGAGAGATAGAGATAGAGACAAAGATAGTGAGCGACAAAGACAAAGATAGAGATAGATGAAGAAAGCGAGAGATAGAGATAGAGACAAAGATAGTGAGTGACAAAGACAAAGATAGAGATAGATGAAGACAAAGACAAATAAACAAATAGACAAATAGACAAATATATATATAAAGAGATAGAGAGAGATAGAGAGACAAATACAGTGAGCGACAAAGACAAAGATAGAGATAGATGAAGACAAAGACAAATATAAAGATAGACAAATAGACAAATATATATATAAAGAGATAGAGAGAGATGGAGAGACAAAGAGAAAAAGAGGGACAAAGAGAGACAAAGAGATAAAGATAGAGACAAAGAGACAAAGGAAAAGAGACAAAGAGATAGAGAGAGATAGAGAGACAAAGACAGATACCGAGAGAGACAAAGAGACAAAGAGGGACAAAGAGAGACAAAGACAAAGAGACAAAGATATAGAGAGAGAGGGGAGGAGAGAGAGACAAAGGAAGACAAGGCGCTATCACAATAATGGGTTACACTTTCTGGGACATCTTTATTTTTATTTGAAGTCATAGATTTTTAGAAAATATAATGATTCAAGCCTTTAAAGGTTTCATTTAAAGGATTTTAATTAAAGGGGTTTTGATCAAACCCCCTTGGATGAAACCCCGCTAGTTTTAAACCATACCTATAATGTTGTCTCTACAAATATCAAAATGATTTTAAATAATCACTTTTTATTTACCTTTTGGAGGGATGGAGGGAGAGAAAGAGAGGGAGGGAGGGAGACATACAAACAAATAGGTAGACAGATAGATAGATAGAAAGACACACAAACATACAAATCAATAGATAGATTGATAGACACATAGAGATAGAGAGACAGAGAGATAGAGATAGAGATAGAAATAAATAGAGACAGATAAAGACAGACAAATAGACATAGAAAAAGAGATAGAGAGAGAAAAAGACAGAGAGAGACAGAGACATAGACATAGATAGAGACAAAGACAAAGATGGAGAGAGACAAAGAGATAGACACACACACATAGAGGGAGGGAGGGGGAGAGAGTGAGAGGGAGAGAGGGAGAGAGATGGGTGGAGAATAAGTGATGGAAAGGTAGATATGGAGAGAGAGGCAGTAGATAGGGAGGGAGAGAGATGGAGAGGAGGGAGGGAGAATTAGGGAGGAATAGAGAGGTGAGATACATATAAGTAGAGTGGGAAGGAGAGATACAAAGTGTGTAGAGGAGGGAGAGAAAGAGAGGAAGCAAGGGAGAAGTGATATATATATATATATATATATATATAGAGAGAGAGAGAGAGAGAGAGAGAGAGAGAGAGAGAGAGAGAGAGATGACAAGGTAGCATATATTGAGGGAGAAATATGGGAGAGAGAGAGAGACACACACACAAACACATGGTGCTACCACAATAATCGGTTACACTTTCTGGGACATCTTGATTTTTGTTTGAAATAACATATTTTTTAAAAATATAATGATTTTAAGCCTTTAGAGGTTCCATTTAAAGTATTTTCATTAGATTTTTTTATCAACCCCCCTCAAATAGAAACACGCTAGTTTTAAACCATATCTATAATGGAGTCTACTCTACACCTATCAAAATGCTTATAAAAAATCACTTTTGATTTACCTTTTGGGGGATCAAATGAATTCATTTAAAATTTATGTTTTATAAGTATATAGCTCCCTTATTACAAGCTTCTCAAAAAGTATAATTTGAAATATATTTATTTTCAATGAACATCAAGGTCTTTGTTTCACACATACAAAAAAATAGGAAAATAGAGAAAAATTTCTAAAAAACACATGTGCACTATGTATTTATGTCCTTATTCCAACAAAATAATAATAAGCTAATTCAAATACATGCAAAAAAAGTTATGTGGTACGAATTACACCTCTGTATAAGTTATGATTACTCTAGCTTGGAATTTTTATTTTTTTAAATAAGCAACAAATGAAGAATATCCATGCACTAGATATTGGTGTGACAAATCTATATTTTCAAAATTAAAATTATATCCTTTCTATAAAAATAGTTATGTGATATGACATAAACATCACTTTAAAAAAATAAAAATTAGTAGAAAAAATAAGTTATTAAAAATTACATAAAAGGATTCACAATTTATCTTTATTTAAAAAAAAACTAGAATCTACACACAAAATCTCACAAATCACTAGTTTTCTTCATCTTGAAATTCATAATGGTTAAGCTGGTATAGGTGTAAGAAAGTGAAGATCTAGTGATTTTTTTTTATTTCAATGTCAAGTTTGGCCAAAAAGTGTAACTCATTAATGTGGGACACCCAACACACACACACACAAAGAGAGAGAGAGAGAGAGAGAGAGAGAGAGAGAGAGAGAGAGAGAGAGAAACATAAACAAAGACATGAAAAAAGAGAGATAAACTGATAGACTAACAAAAAATAAACAAATAGACAAACAAAAAAATAGACAAATAGACAGACAAATGAGTAGAGAGAGAAAAAGATAGAGACAAAGATAGACATGAAAACATAGAGGGATATAGAGAGAGACAAAGAGAGAGAGGGGGACACACACGCACACATAGAGAGGGAGGGAAGGAAGGAAGGAGAGAGACAAAAAGATAGATAGAAAGAAATAGAAAAAGACAGAGAGAGGGGATGGAGGGAGAGTGAGGGAGAGTGAGAGATAGAGACAGAGATAGAGACAAAGATAGAGACAGAGACATAGATAGAGACATAGAGAAAGATAGAGAGAGATAGAGAGAGAAGGGGGGATGAGGGAGGGAGAGGGAAAGAGAGGGTGGAAGAGGTAGAAAGAGAAAAAAATAGAGAGAGAGACAAAGAGACAAAGAGGGATAGAGAGAGACAAAGAGACAAAGATAGAGATAAAGAAAGAGAGACAAACATAGACAAAGATAGATAAAAAGAGATAGAGAGAGATAGATAAATAGAGAGGGGATGAGAGAGACAAAAAAAAAGAGAGACACACACACAGACTAAGAGATACAAAGGGAGACAGGGTGCTACGACATTAATGGGTTACACTTTTTGGGACATCTTGATTTTTACCTTAAATCACATATTTTTAGAAAATATAATGATTTAAGCCTATAAAGGTTCCATTTAAAGGATCTTATTTAAAGTGGTTTTGATCAAACACCCTTGGATAGAACCCCAGTAGTTTTGAACCATACCTACAATGGAGTCTCCTCTACAACTATCAAAATGCTTATAAAAAATCACTTTTGATTTACCTTTTGGAGAGAGAGAGAGAGAGAGAGAGAGAGAGAGAGAGAGAGAGAGAGAGAGGGAGGTTAGGAGGGAGGACGAAGGACGGAGGGAGATAGAAAGTAGAGTTACGAAGGAAGAGAGATAAAGAGTGAGAGAAGTATGGATAGGTAGAGCTGCAGTTCTTGAGCTCAAGAGAGAGAGAGTCAGATAAAGGGATGGAGATAGTGAGAGAGAGAGGTCTAGATTATAAGAGATAAATGATGATCAAGATAGAAAAAGAGAGAAAGATGATACAACTTATTGATTACTAAAATTTTACCTCTTGATTACTAAAATTTGACTAAGTCAAAAAATATAAGATCTTCCAAAAACTAATTTTTTATTATAACTCTTAGAGATCTAAAACCACTCTCAAACATCCTAAAAATATATACATGAAATATAAATTAAAGTATAAGAAAGTAAATATCCATATGTAAATGTCAACTTATACTTGAATATGCAACATGTTTAGTCACGCTTATCTTTTAAAGGATGCTATTGGGTTGTTATTGGTTTATGGTGTATCTTTCTAGAAGCTTGATTTTCTTTGGTAGGCTGATGGTTTCCCTTCAAAACCATTATGTACTGGGTTTTGGGTCCCATAAAAACCTGTTTTACCCCTAATGAAAAACTTATACTTGAATTTTTATTTCATGTATATAGTTTCCCTGACACAAAAATATAAAGAAAAAGACAGAGAAAAATAAAGAGCTCAAAAAATGTATTTTAAAATATGAATTTCATTTGGCTAGCACCAAATTTTGTGCTCGCCAAATGAAGAAAATCATTTGGCTAGTGCCAAATTTGGTGCTCGCCAAATGATGCACTTCATTTAGCGAGCACAAAATTTGGTGCTCACCAAATGAGTTGTACTTTGAAATACCAAGCCCTAGGTTCAGTCATCTGAGCCATTTGGCAAGTGCCAAATTTGGCACTCGCCAAATGGTAATTTTGGGTAAAAAAAAAAAAAAGTGGAATCTTTTTTGTGTCATAACTTGGTGCACTTACCCTTGGACATGTTCAGTTATTGTAACATGAGTTTATAATTATATCATTCTACTACTATTAGATTGCTTATAATAAGGCTAATTAATATCTACCTTAACACATGCGTAACTTGTGTGTTGAATGCTTTACTAATTTACAATCCTAGATCTCCACACTTTCAAAGTGGATTTGGAATTAGAGTTCCAAACTATTTCTATATTCATTTTAAAGAGGAAGAACATGATGTGGTAGAAATTAATTGTGCACATCAAGATCCAACAAATATTTTATGAAACCAATTTAGGAACCTAAATATAAGATTTTCCCAAATTAATACCTATAAGAGTTGGTATATAATAACTCTACACCATGCAATATTGGGTTGAATATTATAACCATCAAAGATCTAGGAACTTCGTGAAAGTACAAAAGAGATCAACTATGAAATAATAATGTTATTATATCAAAGGATGCAAATGATATAAATTTTTCTATCAATGATATCAATCAATATGATTTACATTTAACACCACCTAGTTATGTAGCCAAGGTGTGACATAGGATTAAACGAGATCATGAAAATTGTCTTAATCATATGCCATGTGACACCTTATCATAATTACCTAGGACAAATGTGTTAAAAAGTGAAAATATAAGATATAAGATCTAATGAAAATTAACACCTTCTAGAAATATTCCCTCCCAGGACCTAAGTAAACATGTAAATAAGACCTACTAATGGCTAGATAGGTAAAACAACTATCTACACCAACACCCCCCTTAAGTGCAACTTAGGGAGTAGTTGACTATTATGAAAGTGATACAAAGATGGGTCTTGAATATGAAGCTATGCTAAGTACCCATGTAGAAATGCAATGCAATCTCTCACAAATAGAGAAAAAGAGAAAACTTAGTGGGAAAAAACTCCTCTCCAAAAGAGAGATGAAATAAAAAAAATGATCTTAGTGAAGAATAAGAAGGAAAAAACCCCATGTGAGGAAAATGACCCCCTCATAAGAGAGAAGAATGGAGACCATTAATTCCTCCCTCAATGTTGAGTCTCTTGTAATGATGGTAGAAGCTTGACATTGAATGCAGAAGATGATCCAAAACTGTCAAACAACGTTCCTCTTCTTAGGAAGAAACACAACCAAGATGTCTTCCCATTCGTAAAAGAAAGATGTGAGAAGAAGGATGATGGATGGTATCTCTGAAGAATGCTCAAGCATCTGCATATCGATGCCAAAAGATGTCACACTCCAAACAAGCATTCTAGGCCACACTATCAAGATGATAATCTAGAATCTCCTAGAAACTATTGTAGAACATAATCCAAATACAAGGATACCTCCTCTAAAGACAAATAAGCTCCTCAAAATGTTGTCCAAAAATAATCCACACTCAGGTCAAATTGTGAAGAATGATCATGTAGAGAATGAAAAAGAGGCTCAAAGTGTTCCCTCACAACAATTGAAGAGGGATCATCTCCATCAAAGAGAAGATTAATGCAATAAATGGTGACTCCCAAATCTGAAATACGAGACTGAAAAAATAAATCAACAATGTTTTTCAAGTGCTCATCCCAAGTAGCCATCTCTGGAAGAAAATGTGTTTCCTATTGCACTGAATCACAATGAGCCAAAATTGTGGCAACAAAAGCATCCTCAAGTACACAAATAGATGAAGGAGATAGAATATCGCCACATGTCACTAGATCCTCAGTGGATGAAACAATACCAAGATTCAAATGACCATACTAAATCTCCTCAAAAGTGTCCACACTAGATGCCTCAATTTTTTGAGTCAATAGTAGGAACAAAATGAGAGAAGGTGTAGACTTGAGATTGGTGATCAACCTCCCCAACTACAACTATATCTCTTCTATGCAAATTATGAATTATGATAAAATCTGGTGTGAAGTCAACACTCATGCTTGCTCCACCATGTGTGATCTAATAAATATAAATAATATTGGTTGACAATGAAGGCACATAAAGAACATCATTGAACTCTTTTTCATCCATTTCAATGGATCCCTTCCCACAAAAACACATTTATGTGTTGTTAGCCATCATAATGTGTGATGATGAACAAGTGTCAAATGAAAAGAACATGTACTCATTAATGAGGCATGTGATGTGAGGCTCCTGAATCGAGTATCGACTTCTCTGACTTAGAATCTGCAACTGAAACAAGCTCTTTCATATTATGTCTTTCCCCTTAAGTCTATCAAACTTTGATGAAGAAGAAGATGAACCCTTTAATGATGAAGGAAAATCAATTTGATACTTTTTAAGAAGGTGCTTCAACTCATCAATCTATTTTGAATAACATTGATGTTCACAATGCCCTATTTTATTGTAATATGCACAAGTAGGCATTGTCTTGTTAGATGATCCCATTTTGAGGGAAAGGATTCAAATTCTTTATGTGGATTTTTTATTTTTCTTCTTTTTCTTCTTATCAAGATTCCTTGATTCTTTTTCTACCTTAGACTCACTAGCCAACAATTCTTGTAACTTGGAAGACTTGATTACACCCATATTAGTTAACTTAAAGACCCCTCTTGGATTAGGAGATTTCCATAGTCATAAAACTTAGGATTTGTAGTGTAGGAAAAGGTATCCCTTTTCCACACTTAATTTGGAAATAATTAATAATAAAATGAGCTTAATTATGCCTTGATTTAGTGTTGTAATATGTTTTTCATATTCACATTAAGTTTAGGGCCCTTTTTAATAAAATGGACTTAATTGTTCCTTGTTTTGATGTTGTAAGGTGTACCTTTTCACTTTCACATTAATATAAGGCTTTATTAATTGATTGAGGATAATTTTGCTTAGTTTTCCCCTTTAATTCAAATCCAAGCCTAATTAAATGAAAATTCTGAGGGATAAAACCTGACATTCATAAATGCCATTACACAACACTTAACTTTGGAAGATTTGTGTCCTACGTAAGTGACCTAGGAGCCATTTTCCATAGGGTGAATGGGTCCCCACTTAGACCTAGGACCCTAATTTAACATAATGTTCAACACTAAGCAATGTGTGTCCTAGCTAAGTGACATAGGACCCATTCACCCTATGGAGAATGGGTCCTCACTTAGAACTAGGACCCCCTTTAAAGTATGTTTTTGGAAATATTTTAATGATTTCAAATCCACAATTCAATGTCATCTTGTGATATTTGAATTTCGGGAATTAATGTTAAGATACATATAAATGTAAGGTTATTTCGCTATGTTTCATCCTAAGATCCTAGAATTTCATAAACAATCAAGAGTAATTTCAAAAGAGAAATTCAAGAGCATTCAAAAGAAATTTCAAGGCATATTTGTAGAAGATTATTGCAACAATCAAGATTCCTTTCATCATGTCAAATATTTATTGCATCATGCATATTGTTTGATCTCATATGTTGATGTACTCTTCAAGATCTAGTCAAGCATATCAAAGGCATTGTTTCACATCAAGTTTCATGATCAAGATCTACATTCATTGAGGCCACTTCATGCTAGTTTGCAATTTTTTATCCAAGGTTTCAAATAAGGTTTTGTGAGTTGTTACATAGATTTTTTCATTCATCATTCCTTCATGCTTTTCTATTTCGTTTCAAGGTTTAATTACCAAAAATGTACTTTGACCAAGAAAAACCCCCATTCCCTAAGAATTTTTTTTTTCTCTCTTTGATGTGTGAATAATATTTTAGATTGAAGATCCTTTGAAGAGAAAAATTGAAGAAATTTGCAAAGTTATCAAAGTTACAAAAATAGTTGTCAAATCACATAAACTTCTATAAATTTTATTTTCGGTTATTTGATAGTGAGCACCTAGAATTTGGAAATGTAGACCGAGCAAAAGAGGACCTAGAAATGATTTTCCAGAAACCCTAACCATGACCCATTCACCATAGGGTGAATGAGTCCTCAATGAGCTTCAAAAGGTGACTGTTGGTGAAAGGTACAATAAATTTGATTATTGTTCTTTATTTGCACTTTGTAGCTTACATTTTAATGAAATAGTGAGAAATAGGTCCATTGTTCATCACTCCATTATGGTGACCCCATTTTTCATTGTTTCAGGATCAACATATGATGATCCAATATAAATTCAATGGGTATGAAAGCCAAAAACAAACACTAAATACTTAGGACCTAGCTTGACAAAACATTCAAAATCAATCGTAAATCTTCTTTTATCAATATTGTAATATTTTAGTTGTGTTCTTAGTTGCTTAAATTTCAAGATGTAGTCTTAGATATCGTCAAAACTTTTATGATCAAGATTCATCAAATCATTATCAATCTAATATCCCCTAATATTATTTGTTTTACTAGACATTTTCTCAAAAGTCTCCCAAGCCACTTTAGGTGTTTTGCATGATTCAACATGAAATTGTAAATCAAGTGAGACTAATGAACATATGTATCCAAGTGTTTTCTCACAATCAAGCTCCATATTTTCCAATTATTTAGAATTATTAGGTTGGGAAATATTTTCCTTTAGATAGCCAAGACTACCCTTCCCCATGAGATAATTACATACTGATTATTTTTCATGTATCATAATTATATGGAGTTAGGAGTTCAATTTGAGATTTCCACATTACAAGAAAACAAACCAAGCATACCAAGAAGAAGAGGATCAAGAAAGCATTTTCCAAGAACCCTAGAAAAAACCCATTTACCATAGGGTGAATGAGTTAGGTTAGTGAGCTTCAAAAGGTGACTTTTTGTGAAAGGTACACAACATTTTCCCCTTTCCAAATCTACCTTTTAATTACTATTTTTGTCATATTTGATTACTGTTCTTCATTTGCACTTTTTTTCTTACATTTTGAATGAAATAGTGAGAAATAGGTCCATTGTTCATCACTCCATTATGGTGACCCATTTTTCCTCATTTTATTTTGGTGAACCTGAGTTTGATCCTTGCATTTTCTAATTTTGGAGTCCTCTTTCATCTTAGATTTAGATATGAAAGTGCATACCGAGTAGAAGAGGACCTAGAAAGCATTTTATATAAACCCTAGCCAGGACCCATTCGCCATAGGGAAAATGAGCCCTTGGTGAGCTTCAAAAGGTGACTTTTGGTGAAAGGTACACAACATTTTCCCCTTTCCATATCTACGTTTTGATCATAGTTTATGTTAGATTTGATTGTTGTTCTTCATTTGCACTTTGTAGCTTATATTTTAAATGAAATAGTTAGAAATAGGTCCATTATTCATCACTCCATTATGGGGACCCCATTTTTCATTGTTTCATTTTGGTGAACCCAAGTTTGATCCTTGAATTTTCTAATTTTGGAGTCTTGTTTTATCCTAGATTTGGATCTAGAAGTGCAGACTGAGAAGAAGAGGACCCAAAAATAATTTTCCAAAAAACCTTTCTAGGATCCATTCACCATAGGGAAAATGAGTCCTTAGTGAGCTTCAAAAGGTGACTTTTGTTGAAAGGTACATAAAATTTTACGCTTTCTAAACCTGCCTTTTGATTATTGATTCTATCAAATTTGATTACTTTTCTTTATTTTCACTTTGTAACTTATATTTTGAATGAAATAGTGAGAAATAGGTCCATTTTTCATTACTCCATTGTGGTGACCCCATTTTTCATTGTTTCAGGATCAACATATGATACTACCATAGAAATTTGATGGGTATGAAATCCAAAAACAAACATTGAATACTTAGGGCCTAGCTTGGATAACACATTAAACATCAATTGTTAATCCCCTTTATAACTATTGCAATCTTTCAGTTGTGTTCTTATTTTCTTAACCTTGGAGATGTAGTCTTGGATGTGGTCAAAAATTTTATGATCTAGATTCATCAAATCATTGTCAATCTAATATCCCCTAATCTTATTTATTTTACCATACAATTTTTTTTTAAAGTCTCCCAATCCACTTTAGGTGTTTTGCATGATTCAACATGAAATCGTAAATCAAATGAGAGTGATGAACATATACATCCAAGTGTTTTCTCACAATCAAGCTCCCATATTTCCAATTATTTAGAATCAGTATGCTAGTGAATAGTTTCATTTAGATAGAAAAGACTACCCTTCCCCATGAGATAATTCCATACTGATTATTTTCCATGTAGCATAATTATATGGAGTTAGGAGTTCAATTTGATATTTCCTCATTACAAGAAAACAAACCAAGCAGACCAAGAAGAAGAGGACCGAGAAATAATTTTCTAGAAACCCTAGCTAGGACCCATTCACCATAGGGTGAATGAGTCCTTAGTGAACTTTAAAAGGTGACTTTTGGTGAAAGGTACACAACATTTTCTGCTTTCTAGATCTACTTTTTGATTACTTATTCTATCAGATTTGATTATTGTTCTTCATTTGTACTTGGTAGCTTATATTTTGAATGAAATAGTGAGAAATAGGTCCATTTTTCATCACTCCATTTTGGTGACCCCATTTCTCATTGTCTTATTTTGGTGAACTTGAGTTTGATCCTTGCATTTTCTGATTTTGGATTCATTATTCATCCTAGATTTAGATCTGGAAGTGCAAACCAAGCATAAGAGGACCCAAAAAGCATTTTTAAGAAACCCTATCCAAGACCCATTCACCATAGGGAAAATGAGTCCCCAGTGAGCTTCAAAAGGTGACTTTTGGTGAAAGGTACACAACATTTCCAGTTTCCCAAATTTCCTTTGATTATTGTTTCTATTAGATTTTATTACTATTCTTCATTTGCACTTTGTAGCTTATATTTAAATGAAATAGTGAGAAATAGGTCCATTGTTCATCACTCCATTGTGGTGACCTCATTTTTCATTGTTTCATTTTGGTGAACCTAAGTTTGATCCTTGCATTTTTTGATTTTAGAGTCCTTTGTTTTCCTAGATTTAGATCTAGAAGTGCAGATCGAGAAGAAGAGGACCTAGAAAGAATTTTCCAGAAATCCTAGCCAAGACCCATTCACCATAGAGCGAATGAGTCCTCTATGAGCTTCAAAAGGTGAAATTTGGTGAAAGGTACATAACATTTTCCCTTTTCTAGATCATCCTTTTGATTACTATTTCTATCAAATTTGATTATTGTTCTTTATTTGCACTTTGTAGCTTACGTTTTGAATGAAATAGTGATAAATAGGTCCCTTGTTCATCACTCCATTGTGGTGATCCCACTTTTAATTTTTTCAATTTGGTGAACCTAAGTTTAATCCTTGCAATTTATGATTTTGGAGTCCTCTTTTATCCTAGATTTAGATCTTGCATTTATTCTTTGCATTGAATTAGGTCTCATTTAGGGTGTCTAGTTTGCATTTAACTTTACATTTCATTCAAGGGTTTTAGGATTGAATATTTTGCATTTCTCAAATCTAAAAAATATAAAAAACCAGTCATCTTACATATCATTTACATAGCATTCATTTGCATCTGAAAATTGAAACAAAAAATTTCATACCAAACTAGGCTTTCTAGGTTATTATTTTGGAATATTTTGCATTTGCACTCAATCCACATTTCATAGAAAAATCAAACTTAAACTTGTTGTAACAAACCAAAATCTAGAAATTATTGAAATTCACTCAAAAATTTATTAAAACTAGTTTCAAAACCCTCATCTAGGACCTATTCAACCTAGGGTGAATGAGTCCCCGATCAAGTCATATTTTGATTTTCTAGGCATTAAAACACTCATTTCTCCATTTTTGTTTGTTGTTTTAATATTTCTATTTCTATTTGCAAAAATTATGTTTCATCAATTTGATCATATCTAGCTTAATTTGAAAAAGTTGGTGCATTGTGTGATTTCAAAATTGCATTTAAAGGACTAAATTTTTATATTTTTTGTATAGTGTAATAAACAAATTACCTTGTTTAGAATATGAAAAATTTCATTTACATATTGCATTGAAGGTCATTACATTTCACTTTACCCTCTTTCCATTTTGGGTTGCCATTGAGTCTATAAAATTGTAGAAGCTTTACAACTTGGTGTCCTATTAACAATATTGTTGTGAGATGTTGTTTGAGACTCATGTCATCCCGTGATACACCATTCACAGTGAATCTTGGGTTTTCTAACTCTCTTTCTAATAGTGTTGATAATCAACCCCCTATGGATCATAATATGTATACCTCATTTCTAATGACTCCGATACATACAACCAATATGCATGATGTTGTTACTATCCCACAAGAAAACATAAAAATAATGGATGAATCCTTAGAAAAGTTATAAGACTACGCATAATGAAAACATGGATCCTAGTGTCATTTTTTACTTTAGATAATCTAAGGAGAATGATTGAAACCGAAAAGGGAATGGATGTTATGTGAGGTCTAGGTAATCTTATTAAGGATAACATGTCTACCACAACTAGTTGTGTTCAAGATTTGGGGTATAATCAAATCCAAGGTAGGAATTTCATTCCTCCTTCCATGATCCCCATCTCCATTCTTGCATACATAGTACCCATGTTACCACAACAATTCAACCTACTAGCAATGTCAACACTTCCTTAGGTATTTTTGTTGGGAATCCTTCTAGTTATGTGTATTCAAATATCATATCTCCTCAACCATATCCCCTTACAAACCTAAAATTCACTTGACCTTTGCAAACATACACCCTCCACATTATTCCCTTCCATCTCACAATACCAACAATGATCCCATCATTAACAAACTTTTATAAAACATGGTATCTCTTCAACAAAAAATCATAACCCTAAATAAAAACAACAATGGAAATCCTTATCAATACATCAAAACCAATCCATTATCTTTGGAGATATTGAGAACACAAATGCCACAAGGTATAAAGGTTCCTAGATTTGAGAAATATGGTGGGAAAGGTGATCTTGTTAGCCATGTTTTCGCTTACACAAACCTATGTAGTGATTTCATTTTTGAAGACAAAATCTTGGCTAAACTCTTCCCTATATCCTTGAAAGATACAACTTTAGAGTGGTTTTGATCTTTACCGAATAATTCAATTTGTTCATTCATTAAAATTATTGATGATTTTTACAACCACTTCCAAATTCATATGGGTCCCAAGATGATTTTCGCTGACCTAATGAAATGTAAATAAAAGGATGATCAGAAAGTCATTGATTTCATAGTGTGATATCAAATGCTTTATTCACAAGTAAACATTAAGATTCTTGATGTCGATCTTTGAAGAATGTTTATTTCCAACTTGCAAGACAAAGTCCAAACAAATTTTGAGATGATCCTTCACACAATTATGTACAACCATTTGTGATTACCAAAATTCAGTTAGTAGTCATGATGTGAAAAATCCACCTAGTTGTCTTGAAAAGTATGAATTTGCACCTCAACATAGTTATCAATATTTCAAGAAACAAAATAGGATATTTTTACAACTTAATTCCCCTCAACCAAATCAACAAGCTGATAACCATGAAAAAACATTTTTCCTTTGGGGATGGGAGTAGAAAATTTACCCCTCTACCTGACACCCTTCATAATATCATGTTGCAGTTCATGGAGAAGAATATGATTTCCTTACCTCTTGTCAGAGCTCCTAATCCTAATAAACCATTACCTTCAAACTATAGGTCAAAAACTTATTTCCATTACCACCAAAAAAATAGACATGATACAAAATATTGTAAGAATTTTAAACATCTTGTGCAAGACCTCATTGATTCTAATCAACTTAAAATTGGAGGTGTGAATGATCAAGGCAATAAATTTGTAGCTCCTCCTAGTCAAAACTTAAAAATCTTTACAAATCCCATGTCGAAACATACTATTTCATTTGTCAAAGATAGTGACACAAAGAATGATGTGATGAATGATGACACAAAAGATGAGAATATGGATGAAGTGGTTAAAGTAGTGGAATTTATTGAAGTTAAACCTCGTAAGGGCTCAACCAAAATTACTCTTGATATTACTTTCTCACAAAATGAAATAATCAAACATGCACCTACCGATCCTCTTTACATAGCTGGAAGAATCAATGACAAGCCTACTAATGGGATATTGGTTGATCCCGCCTATGTAGAGAATGCGATTATTGAAGAATTCCTATTGGTTCATGAACTCTATCAAGATACATCTAACAAACCAACAGTTTGGATCAAAATACATAATGGTTTTTCTTTCCCTACAATTGGATCGATAAATCTCCCTCTAAAGGTTGGACCGAAAACATCAAATGTCTCATTCACCATCATCTCATTGTTGGACCAATTTCATGTGAAGTTAGGCTATCCATGGCTTTATTCCATGAATGTTGTTCCATCGTTTGTGCATAAATGTCTACTTTGGAAATCATATATTTATAGTGCATCATAGTGGCTTTAATCTTGTGTCTTCCTATGGGAAATTTTCATTATATTTCTTTTGTCCCATGCCTATTTAACCTATTAGACCTTGTGAAGACTTATTTTTCAAAGCATACCAAAAATTTAAGGAAAAGTGTATAACATAATTCTCCCTTAGAAATATTCCTCCACCCATGATTGAGCCACTTATCATTAACGAAATAATGATTAAACCAAAAGCCCTTCCAAATTATATCCAAGAGCGACCTATGACAAATCCTCCTACCATTACCTATAAGAAACCATGAGGAAATCAAAGAAATCCTATTGTGCCTCCTAAAATCAAACAAGTTTACAAAGCTAAAGAGAAAGTGGTTGAGCAACCACCTATGGTTCCTTTTGTTCCTCCCCTAAGCAAAGAAAAGAAACCTATGGTTGATAAACCCACTCTTACACAATTAAAAATTGACAACAAATTGTGAAGAAATTGAAATGCTAGAGAGTGTAGGCACAGACGTTGTGCTATAGCTTGTATGTTACAAACTAAAGAAGAAAAGAGCAACATGGGAAATAAAAATCTAAAATTTCTGGAAGCAATGCATGATGACTCTACACATTCATTTCAACGTAAACAAGAACCTTCCAAAGAGATTATTTTTCAAACTCCTATTGTGATTAATTTAGATGATGACATTGACATTGCCAAGATTGGTGAACAATTGGATAATGAGATAAATTCATTTTTTTCCTCTTCTACGAGCTTAAATGACAATTCTCCTAAAAGGAGTTTTGAACTTGGTGCTTGTCCTAGTTCAACACTTGTCATTTTCCCTTTGGCTAGTTGTCTACCTTTCATAAATACTAATCAAGATTGGGATGTGGATGACCTGCTATATGTTGACTCACATGTGTCTTACTATTCTTTTTTATTTTCCTTTTTCATATGTATTTATGTGATTGCATGTGTGTAATATGATCCCCCATAATATTATGTTTGATGTCTCTCTCTTTTTGTGCATCCCTTTATTTGCATCTACATTCTTCTATATGTCATAATTTTTTTATATTTTTGCTTGTATTGTGTTTTCCTTATGGGGATGATGAAAGGCCTCAAGACATTTAGGTCTCTTCCATATTGGCCCAAGAGGATTTTTGTTTGTTTTCACTCTCTGTGTCATTCTTCCAGCTCTATGATTATTTGGGGAATGATGACATTTCCAAGCTCTAAAACAACATTGTAGAAAAGATATACTAACCCTGAATCCATAGATCCCTTATGTATTTTTTGGGGAAACATCTCCTTCCTTTTTCATGATGTAGCTTTATCTCAAAACATATGACTTGGCATAGGTATTTCCAAGTAATATCTCATGTATTGGGCTTAAACATTGGCTGCTTTACAAAAATTTCTCACAAAAATGGTGTTAGCAACTACTTTAAAGTTGGGTCATACATTGATAATATCTTTGAAATTTATCATGTTTCATTGTGTGATTTTCTTTTCTTCTTGTGATGCATCATTTCTTGGTGGTGTCATTGGGTTTGATGTCCTCCAAGAGTGTGATATTTCTTGGCATATGATTTTCCTCTTAGTGTTGATGTAATGCACTACATTCCCTAAGTTGTGAATCTTTTACTCTTGATTGTCCTCTCTTGGAGAAATTAAGAATGATGTTCCATAAGAAGAAGACCTTACACTAACTAAGTGAAATCCCTTTGAACAAAAATTGTTACTAGAATTATTCTTCATAAGTGCTAGCTTAATGCACCTTGTTAGCCTTATAAAGCTTGAAACCCTAATTTCAAGGCCACCAAGTATAATTCACCTTTCTTTCATGTGGCGCATTGCCTTGTTCATAGGTGTTTAGCATAAAGTAGCTTATTAAGACCTATGAATCTCAAACTCTAAATTCAAGGCCACCAAGCATAATGCACCTTACTTGCCTATGGAGCCTTGCTTAGCATTGTGGTGCCTTATTAAAGTTTCCAGGAGGATAAATTTGATATAGAATGGGAGCCTAATATGATTCTCTCATTTTCCACCTTGTTGGAATACTCACCTAGTGGACAACCTGACATTCTACTACCCCGAAGTGAGCACGACAAAACAAAATTGATGGCTTAGATGTGTTCCATGTTGATCGAACTGTCTAGGCTTGATTTTCCTATTCTTTGATGTTGTATGATTGGGTATCTTTGTCATTGTTGCATACATATGTGTCTTGAATGTCTAATTTAGTGTGAGTTTGACATGGGGTCATACTCTCACTAAAGTTGGGGAGAAATGTAGTGTAGGAAAAAATATCCCTTTTTCACACTTAATTTGGAAATAATTAATAATAAAATGAGCCTAAATTAGCCCAATTGTGCATTGATTTAGTGTCGTAATATGTTTTTAATATTTTCATTAAGTTTAGGGCCCTCTTTCATAAATGTTAGACTAAAGGTTTTAACTTAATTGAATTAATTAAGTTACCTTTATTCCTCTCTTAAGATTTCACTTAGTTTGCATAATGTGACATTTAATAATTATATTAATTATTAAATGTCTACCTATTAGGGTTTCTTTTAGGTTTTGCATGATCTCCTTTCTTAAGGATTGATCTCATTGTATTTTACTCTCTGATTTATACAATTTTCAGCTTTCAGAGCAGCTTGGTTTTTTGTCTCCAATGTCTTCTTCTGTGACAGGTTATTTGCATGTAGGTGATATTCAGGGTCTATGAAGTTGGATTTATCAACTTCTACATGGTATCAGAGCTTCAGACCAACTACTTCCTGTTCGTCTTCTGAAGGTTTTGGAGCTTCAAGGGTTTGGGGTTTGCTTTTTTGATCTAGGGCATCACTTGTTTGAT
Source organism: Sequoiadendron giganteum (assembly GCA_007115665.2). Classification (NCBI taxonomy): domain Eukaryota; kingdom Viridiplantae; phylum Streptophyta; class Pinopsida; order Cupressales; family Cupressaceae; genus Sequoiadendron; species Sequoiadendron giganteum. The sequence continues at coordinate 880,270,145 of CM021100.1, read as the reverse complement.
CGGAGCATTTTGAGCTCAAGCGAACCTCACCATTGAGTCTGCAACAGTCCAAAAACCTAAAAACAACTGTTCATTCATCCATTTTGGACAAAGTTGATCGGAGAGGCAAAAAGTTTTTGCCAGAGAAACCGTACAGCCTCCCTAGCATGCAATTTGAGGCTCGTAAATCAAGAAAAAATAAAAAAAATTACAAAAACCTACAAAGGTTTTATGCGGAAAGAAGAAATGGTAGCGCCACCAAGCGGCCACTGCAGTGCTGCCTGGCGGCCACCGTAGTGCCGCCCAGTGGTCGCTGCCACCACCCATCACTGCTTGTCCACATCTAGCCCCTGCGGGCTTAAAAGGCTGGCCGTCGGTCTTATTGGCGACCAAGCACCAGGTGCTCAACCCTGCTGGCTCCTAGCCCCTGCACGATAGTCACGTGGGTGACCAGGAGCTTCGGCTCTAGCCCTTAGCCACCAATCTCTTGGTCGCCATACGACCAGGGGCTTATTTTTTTTAGCCCCGAGGGCTCTTGTAGGCCATCTTGGACTTTTTGGAGCTATTTTAACGGAATCGGGCATATTTTTTGCATATGATCTCCGTTTTGTGAAAAAGAGGTATCACCGGAAAGTTGGTTTTGGCACCGTTCCAGTGGTGCTAGTGATTTTTTCTGATTTTGCTATGTTGCAGTATTTTTTGCCAGTCAAAGTCGAAACTTATGCTTTTCACTCTCGAGGGTGTATCTTTTGCGTCTGAACTCCGTTTTGTGCAAACAAATAGGTTGGAAAGGTCTTGCAGTGATATTTCCAGATCTGCAGTCTATTTCATCAAAAAATTTACCAGGTATATTGTATTCAGCTTTGTGTGTTCTTACACTTTGCTTAATTACTTGGACTTTCTGGCACCTACATGGGTTCTGTTTACGTGGGATGGGTTCTATTAATTTGATCTAAATGAGGTAAGGTCAGATTTCTCAATTTTTTTTCATTTGAAGAGTTACCATGGGTTTTACCACTCACCCTTTAGTTGTTATTCTAGAATGGGGTAATTACGAGTCATGGGCAAAGGGTATACTTACACATTGTAGGTGGCTTAATATTTTACCTTATTTGTATGATCTCATACCTAAACCAACCACTTCAGAGGGAAAATTAGTATGGGATATCATTAGAGATCACATAGTAGGACTTATATTGTCTAGTGTTGATCATGACACTGTGTTGGCTATATCGGACATTGATTTTCCTCACCCACTTTGGACACGTCTTTGGGAGATCTATGGAGACCCTAATCTCTCTCCATTCCTAGAGGATCTTGCTTCAGATTGTCTCTTACCCATTGCTTGGAGAGAGAATGCACCCTTTTATCATGATACTTTAGAGGAGCTTCAGTATTTAGACACCCTTACATATTTCGATGGATCAGAGGCTTGTCTCACAGTTCCTACTCTTTAGACTGAGACTTCATCAACATCTCCTGTTGTTCCTGATTCAGTGCAATAGGGCATGATACATCTTCTAGACATAGCTACTTTGGACTCTTATCTTGCAAACATATCTTTTTTATTTGTGGAGTCCTATATTGCAGATTTGGAGGATTATTTTGAGGAAATTCATCTCCTCTACCTTGACAGTCAAGTTATCACTGTACACCCACCATTATCAGTGCATTTAGAGGTTGCATTTCAAGATTCTCCACATCAGTTTGGATTTGACATCATTTGTTTTAGTTCAGACAGAGAGATTACTCAACATCTGATCATGGCACACATCTTGAGACAAATTGGTTCATCACTCTTCATAGGGTTTCTTTGACATCATCCTTTGGATCTGTTTCTTCCGAAGGGGAGGAATATCATTTTCCACTTCAGGATCTCTTTTTGGATTCTACATCAGGCATCTACCATTATGATAGGAGTTTCTTCATTGTGGGGGGACCTTCTTCTCTCTTTCTATCTCTCCTATGGAGATCATTGTACATGTACTTATATGATAGAAGCTGTCTATGGGGGGTATCATGTAATCCACCTCCTATCCTTCTTTCATTAGTGCATTGCATTCCTTTCTTTGCATTCTATTTTGGGGAGGAGTTTTGTTCCCACTGGGTTTTCTCCTTTACCCCATTTCATTTAGTTTGCATTGCTTTTGTAAATGGGTACCTGATTAGGCCTAGTTGTCGGGACCCATGTTTAATTTCATGCATTGTAGTTACCTTTGCTTTCTTTCACATTTTTGTAGCTGCACTCTTGCTCATCTTAAGGGGGGGTGTTAGAGTAAAGGTTTTAACTTAATTGTATTAATTAAGTTACCTTTATTCCTCTCTTAAGATTTCACTTAGTTTGCATCATGTGACATTTAATAATTATATTAATTATTAAATGTCTACCTATTAGGGTTTCTTTTAGGTTTTGCATGATCTCCTTTCTTAAGGATTGATCTCATTGTATTTTACTCTCTCTGATTTATACAATTTGGAGCTTTCAGAGCACCCTTTCTTTTTTGTCTCCAATGTCTTCTTCTGTGACAGGTAATTTGCATGCAGGTGATCTTCGTGGTCTGTGAAGTTGGCTTTCTCAACTTCTACAATAAAATGGACTTAATTGTTCCTTATTTTTTATGTTGTAAGGTGTAACTTTACACTTTCACATTTATCTAAGCCTTTATTAATTGATTGAGGTTAATTTTCCTTAATTAGACCCTTTAATTCAAATTATAAGGGATAAAATCCGACATTCAAAAATTCCATTACACAAAACTTAAGTTTCAAAGATGTGTGTCCTAGGTAAGTGACCTAGGAACCATTTTCCATAGGGTGAATGGGTCCTCAGACCTAGGATGCTAATTTAACATAAATTTTAACACTAAGCAATGTGTGTCCTAGGTAAGTGACCTAGGACCCATTCACCCTATGGAGAATGGGTCCTCACCTAGACTTAAGACCCCCATTTAAAATATGTTTTTGGTGGTATTTTAATGGTTTCAAATCTACAATTCAATGTTCACTTGTGATATTTGAATTTCGGGAATTAACGTTAAGATACATATAAATATAAGGTTATTTCACTATGTTTCATCCTAAAATCCTATAATTTCATAAGAAATCAAGAGTACTTTCACAAGAGAGATTCAAGAGCATTCAAGAGCAATTTCAAGGCATTTCAAGGGAATATTTGTAGAAGATTATTATACAAATCAAGCTTCCTTTCATCATGTAAAATCTTTATTGCATCATACATGTTGTTTGATCTCATATGTTGATGTAGTGTTCACAATCTATCTGAGGTATATAAAAGGCATTATTTCACATCAAGTTTCATGATCAAGAAATATATTCATTAAGGCAACTTCATGATAGTTTGTAGATTTTTTATCCAAGGTTTCAAATAAGGTTTGGTGAGTTGTTACATATATTTTTTCATTCATCATTCGTTCATTCTTTTCTATTTCATTTCAAGGTTTAATTACCAAAAATAGGGTTTAACCAAGGAAAACCCCCATTCCCTAACAAACAACATTTCTCTCTCTTTGATGTGTGATAGTAGATTTTAGGTTGAAGATCCTTTGAAGAGAAAAATTGAAGAAAGTTGCAAGAAAAGTTGTCAAATCAAAGAGAATCTTCTACAAATTTTATTTTTAGTTGCTCGAAAATGAACACCTGGAATTTGGAAGTGCAAACCGAGTAGAAGAGGACCCAAAAATAATTTTATAGAAACCATATCTAGGACCCATTTTCCATAGGGAGAATGAATCCTCATTGAGCTTCAAAAGGTGAATTTTGGTGAAAGGTACATAGAATTTTCCCCTTTCTAGATTTGCCTTTTGATTACTATTTCTGTCAAATTTGATTAATGTTCTTCATTTGCACTTTGTAGCTTACATTTTGAATGAAATAGTGAGAAATATGTCCATTGTTCATCACTCCATTGTGGTGACCCCATTTTTCATTGTCTTAGGATCAACATATGATACTCCCATAGAAATTTGATGGGTATGAAAGCCAAAAAAAATACTGAATACTTAGGACATAGCTTGGATAACACATTCAAAATCAATTGTAAATCCTCTTTATCAATATTGCAATATTTCAGTTGTATTCTTAGTGGCTTAACTTTGGAGATGTAGTCTTGGATGTGGTCAAAAATTTTATAATCAAGATTCATCAAATTGCTATCAATCTAATATCCCCTAATCTTATTTGTTTTACCATACAATTTCTCAAAATTCTCCCAAGCCACTTTAGGTGTTTTGCATGATTCAACATGAAATCATAAATCAAATGAGACTAATGAACATATGCATCTAAGTGCTTTCTCACAATCAAGCTCCCATTTTTCCATTTCTTTATAATAAGTAGGTTGGGGAATAGTTTCCTTTAGATAGCCAAGACTACCCTTCCCCATGAGATAATTCCATACTGATTTTTTTCCATGTGGCATAATTATATGGAGTTAGGAGTTCAATTTGAGATTTCCTCGTTAGAAGAAAACAAACCAAGAAAAATAAACAAATAAACTATTGCAAGATTACCCTTCCAACAATATATGATTCAAAATGTTATACTTAGTGTGATTATAGGTGCCACTTTCCAAAACAAAGGGAAGAGGGTTTGATCTTAGTGCTTATAGATGCTAAATTTGGCCATAAGCTCAAAGTAAATTTTTTACATAGAATGAGATCAATCTAATTACACCACTAGAAATTACACAAAAAAAATTATGCACTTAAAAAAAATCACCTAAAAATGTTATCTTAGGTGCAAGAACGAAGCCCCAAAATTTCCAAAATCAAGAACTCAACAACACTTGTGAGAATTTGTAATTTTTGGAAGAAAACTAGCACCAAAATAAAAAACCAACTAAACCACTATGTAAAGCATGAAATTCTACCCCAAATAAAAAAAACGCATTGAAAAAGAAGTCTATATGAACAAGTTATGGGTCTCCAAAGTTTTCCTTCCAAAATGAAAACGCCAATAAAGAGGGGGAGAAAATATTTAAGGAGTGTTGGTATCACACTGACATAAACAAATCATGGAATTAAATTTTATGATCAATTGGCCGTCACGGTTGACACAATCCTGAGATTTGATGGAATATACAAAATAATATTCCTTTTGTCGAAACATGCATACGATGGGCAAAATATTTGAAAATGACCAAAATATTCTATAGTTGACAACATTGCAGGTGGGTTTGGGCCTTGCATAGTGGGTTGACGTTGTGCCATGTAGCTAAGCCTGACTGACCAGTACCTAGTGGGTACAACACAATAATAAAAAATAATAATTTTAAAATAATTTTTTTTGACAAATTTGACTATATTATTATATATTCTTTTTTTAAATTTCCATAAAATTTAAACAAGTTGGCCAATTATTTTTGTGATTGTACCCTACACAATAAGGGTGTGAAGCCCAACCCTTTATATGAATATTGTGACATTTCTATAAATTCTAATTATGTTAAATTAATGAATTATGTGATACCTTGATCAATACTATTTAAATATAGTATATCATAGAAAATGTGGATGGGTAAAATGGTTAAATCTTTACTTTATTTACTATCTTAGAGCATTATAATAAGTGTGTGCATGTGTGTAGCTAAGAGAGTTATATATTCAATTTTAAAAAGTTTTAAAGAACATCAATGTAGTGCTCCTCACACTATTCTTTGTTGGATTGATAGTTATTATGTTTAGCACATACATTAAATGATACTTGGTAGATGCTAGATTATCGTTTTGATGATACTAGATGAAATTTTGATGTTCATGCTACTATTTGTGGTTATGCTTATGATATGATGGATTAATGGACTAACTGGTTGTGTGGATTAACTTAATTATGAACATGATGTGTTTTTTGATTACAATGATTATGTGATTATCTGATGATTGTTTTATGTTGTTTACTATGTTATTGTTTGTTATAAATTGTTGCAGTTACTTGTTTGAAGTCTCTTGGTGAAAGGGACGATGTCGAATTACTCATTCAAGAGTACCTTGTTATGCTGTCATTTCCTTTCACGTTATATTTGACTATATGATTATATATATATGTTGTTCGACCATTTTGTTTGATGTAGGTTGTAGGTACCAGGCATTGACTCTACCTGAATGGTTAGGTATGAGCGTGCCATAAACCCAATGGAAAATGTTGAACACAGATAACTTAAGGTCCCCTATGCTTTCCATCATTCTCATAGAGGATGTGTATCATGTATGTCTCCCACCAATTGGTTGTTGTTGTGGTTAGTTATTCCTGCTTTCATCTTTGATTTATGTTTGGGTGAGTTTTATTGATATGTAGTGTTAAAATCAATTGTTTATTAATGTTGTTGTTTGATGTAGAATTAAATATATAATTAAATAAATTATGTTATTAAATGGGTGTATATGTTGTGTTCAGATAATTAAATAATTAAATTAAATGATTAAATTATAAAGTGCTTTCATAATTAAATATGAAAATAAATTGTTGTTAATGTTAAGTTTCAATTAATAAATTTAATTTGCAAGGAAATTTTCATGGCAAAAATTAAATATTAAAATTCTTATTAATTTCGAATGAAGATAAATGATAAATAAATAGAAACAATTAAAAAATTGGAAAAAGACTTGTCGAAACACATGCACGACTTTGAATTGGGTTTTGTTTGGAAACATGTTTTTTTTTGAGTCTTTTGTTTGCTTTTTTTTTTTTGAAAAACAAAAGCTTTCCTTATTATCATTTTGAGGGGATTTTGTGTTTTGGGAGGATGGATTCTTGATTTTTGAACAAAAGAACTTGTCTACAAGATTATTTTGTCAAAATAACAATATTCAATTGATTGTTTGGAAAAAGAATTTGAAGAGGGGAAAATTATTGAAGTTGATCAGGAGTGATATTAAATTTCCTGGAGGAAGTAGATTGTGGTGAACACAACAGTTGGTCTCAACACCATTCTTCTATTTCTGTTACATTGAAATTCAAGTTGGTTTTGTATTTTTATTTTTGATTTTTTTTTCTCCGTTTAATACAATCAAATTCCTATTTTCTCTACTAGAAACAAACACTTGTTTGCATGAATTTTATTCTCGTAGAGAAACTAGTAAATATGCATTTATATACATATTTATATTTTTCAATCATTGGTTTTTTGGTTGAAATTAAATTTGTTTGTGTTTATCTTGAAATATCTACATTTCCTAAACCAACCCAGTGTGTAGTGACCCTCCTGATGACACTTTTATTTTAGCTATTTTGAGATACTATTAGCAGTTAGATGTTTGACATTATGTTATTTCAATGCTTATGTCATGGTTAACATGACTAGTTGTGAAACTCAGTTGATGATACACTTTACCTTATGTTGTGATGTTTATTTTCATGAGATGACATTATTATGATGATTAATTATGATGTTTTGTTGTATACATGATGATATTATGTTACCTGTATGTTTACGTCAGTTTGTGAAGGAGATAGTTTAGTAGTACTCATCCATGAGTGCCCTGCTACATCGAGACTCTTCTTCACAGTGTGCCTTCATATTTATACATGTTGTTCGATTAACCATGAAGTGTTATGTAGCTTTCGGTTACATGCATCGATTCCACCTGCTTGTCAGGTCTGAGCGTGCCATGACCTAATGGAATCATCAATGGGAGATAGACTTGTCCTCTGTGCTGAACCATTGTTCTGAAAAGAATGAGTATCTGTCATCACCCTTATGTCTTGTCACCTGTTTATCATGTGATCATAGTTGTTGTGTAATGTTGTACCTATTATGTTTTCATAATGTTAATTTATATTATTTTAATGTTTTAATGAAAATAGTAATGTTGTTTTATTGATTTAATGAAATATTTAAGTTAGAAAAGCTATTCTTAGTTTAGTAAGTGATTAAAGTGAAATATTAAAATATCTTATTTTCGAAAAGGTTATTTAATTGTAAATTGATTTGATTATGCATCTTGACATTTTCGAAAAACAGAAAAGATAGTTGTGATCTAAAGTTGTAAATATCTCGTTTTGATCATTTAGATGTTTAAAAGTTTAATTGATGCATGCTTTGCATGCTAAACAAGGAGTTAATGTTTTATACCTTTGAAAATTGTAAAAAGAATATATAACTTAGAAAAGATCATTCTTTTTATACGGGTTTTTGATTTAAAAAAAAAAAAAGAAAAATATTGCTTTCACAAGAAAAGATATTGTCTGGATATTTTATTGGGGTTTGATTGAAAAAGCTGGAAAATTTGATTGTCTGAGACAGCGTACGCACGGTGAAATTTGCATGCGCTAAATCTTGGGGCTTCCACTTCATTGTTTCTCGATTTCGAAGAACATACTAGGTTTTTCTCTTTTAAAATTCTTTGAGTTTTGTTGAAAGTTGTTAGATTTCTTCCTGGAAAAACTTTGGCTATGATATTTGTAAGAATTTTAGCTTGAAAATCTGCATGCACCACAGTAAATTGATATATTAATGTCTGAACCTATGGAAATGTAGCATGATAGATCAGAAAATGAAAACACTATTATGAGTATGGATTGATCTAATAAAGAAATACATGATAGAATAAAAACATTGTAGATTTAGCCTCAAAATTATGCACTCTTCTGAAAACATTTTTGTTGTTATATCTACATATAAGTTTGTCTGGATCTCTTCTCGTTATTACCCAATTCTATGGATAATTATTCTTTCTGGTTATGTTAGGAGTTTTCTTAGTTGTGGATAAGTTGTCTGAACTGAGCTTGCCTTTCAATCTTGTCTCTGTTGTTCTGAAATCTTGAGACTAGTTGCAGATTCATATCTAGATAAGTCTAGTAAATCCTAAATTTGAATGCCTAAAATATTATGTTATGTCGTTGCTTCGTTCCAAACTAGTATCTTCACTATTGCTTACACTAATATTCACTAAATCTTTGCAAAATCTTGGCATGCTATGCTCTTGTTGTCGTGCTTGGATATCCCTGAGGATTTACCTTTCTTTCTATCCTCTTCATCTGGAATTTAAATAACCCAACCTCTGCATTTAACCAGTGCGTTTGATATATCTGTAGATCGTTCAAAGGGCAATATACATAAGCTTGCACGTTGAGATTTGAAATTACTCACCTATTTTCGGCTGGTCTTGTTTACCTTATTCTTGCAAACCCTGTATTCTTCTTTCAGCCTTAGTGATTTAACCCTATCTAGATTCTCTTAGCGTATCTTTGTCTTGGAATTATCTTCAGATCTATAATCTTTCCGTGAATTGAAACTTACTTCTGTGTGTCCATTGCGAGTGAAGGATTTGCATATTATTTAATTCTTTTGCATTGAGTTTGTTGCATGCATATTGTTTGCATGTGGCATTTGTCAGATATTTTTTGTAAGATTGGAGTAGCCTGCTCTATGATTCTCTTTGTCTCTTGATTTATTCTTTCACCATGTGCAAATCTCTTGATCCTCATGTTAAACCTTGCATTCACTCTGCCTTCCACCATGGATTGTTATTGTCTGGTGTAGTTAGCTGTAATTTACTGGTTGATACTATTATGTGTTAAGTAAATAGACTTGCATGCAGTTTGTGTGCTTCAACCGACGACCGACTTTTCTTGTTAGAAGTGTAAGACAAGTTCTTGCCTTGACGTTATATTTTTAGAGTTTAACTTACCTCTTAGTTGAGCCTTTGTAATCGTCGACTTGTCTCGGGTCTTCTGTTGTTCCCATGGCTTCTTGTTGTTGTGCTGAGCCTAATTCTATGTTTATGGTTAAAGTGACCTTTGCATTGTTTTTTTGTTGTCCGACTCAACCATTTCCCTATTTTTAGATTGCGGTAGACGCCATGTGTATCTAACTCTTTTTTTATCACTAGTTAGAAGGTTTTTCACTACAGTTCAAGTCACCGAGTCATTCACTTTTTTTGTGGTTGGTGTAGTTTGAATACAAAAGTATGAATTTAAATATTTTATATTATGGTTTATGTCTATCGAAATAAAAGATATGGTAAAAAAATCTACTTTTTTTATAGTTCTTTGAGGAAATTGATTAATTATCATCAACAATGTATTTAAAAATAAATTCTAATTAGAATGGAATGAATATATAAGTATATTTATATAGTTAGAATTAGAATATATTTCTATAAGGATTGATTGTTGTTTATATAAATCTCTCTTGTATTATAAATTAGTTTAATCAAATACAATAGTCGTAGTTTGTATGTTAAGTTATATGGATAGTATAATTATAGAATGTGTAATTTATCAAAAATAAAATGGTAATGTTTATTTGAAATGATGATTTATTTTATAAATTATAATTGGGAGTATGTGTCTTAATTATCAATTATAAATTGTTGAGATTTAATATTGATATTTACTTAATGAAATGGATTATTAGTTAAATTATAAAGCTAGTGATTAAGGAATGTGTAATAAATTAATAATGAGAAATCCTATATCATTTGATTTGTTTCTTTTAATGATCAAATATTTATGTGTTTGGTTAATGAAGATATTAATATTTAAGTTTATCCTATCTATGAGTGGGTTTTTGAAGTATTAATGATGGAGGAAAGTTTTATGGTCTTGGCATTCATTTAACTTAAATTTTAAGTTGGAAATGTGTTATTGGAATTCTTGAGTAAGATTTGTACATTATTTTGTAATAGAGTTTGGTGTTCAGTGTATTGTTTCCCAAAGGAGTTGATTTTTTTTTTACGAGAATGAGTTATGTCTAAATTATTATGGAGACTTTATCATGTTTATTTTGTTGAAACATGGTCCACAGACGTTATGCCTATGTTTTACTATTTTAGGCAATTTTTATTTCATAATTATGTGAGTACGCATTTGCAGAAGTTTCACCATGCATGTCATGTCATCAAGGTTATTTATTGGTTCAGTTGACTTTAAGTCTTTATGTAAGAAGTTCATGTTGCATGCATGTTGTCTTATTGTATTAATCTTTATGAGGAAATGTACCTTAGGAGGAGTGGCTTCCGATAAGGGCCGGACCCAGAAGTGGTTGCAGGGGTAACCTCTTGGAAGTGTATTAACCAAGTGATAATTAAAACAAGTTTTTAGGGGTTTGGGTAGTTAAATTAACATTACAAGATAATATTTATCTTGCCTTGGTCTTTAACACTCGTTTAGGTTAAAGCGGGTTGAGAAGGCTTGAAATGGAAACTTGAACACTTCATCTTCTCGAGAAGTGGTTCGAGACCACATAGTTCATATAGGGGCCGAGAGTCGTAAGAGGTTGCCAAGGTAACTTTAGTAGAGGGCTGATAACCTAGAAAGGCTATCTAGGGTAACTTACTACATTTATGTGATGACACTCTTGTCCTAGTACACTATTTGATCACTTGTGTTTGTGAGTCATCTCTAGGAGTTTGTCATTTGTCTGGTATTGAGATGTCATGTGAGTCAACCATGTTTGTGTGATGTACTTTGTGATGTTAGTTTGACTTGAGGACTTGTTCTATCTCCTAGCACGGGGGCTGGGATTTCGAGCTCCACACGGTTGGGAGGAACGCACCACATTCTCCATTGGGTCCCCTGCAGGTGTGTTGTTTGTGACATGTTATTATTGGCAGGATCCAGAAAGCACAGTGTTTGCAGAGAATAGTTCCTTGGAAGAGTTCGTGGATGTGGTCATCATCTTTTCTTGATCACATTCTTTATTGTATTACACTCATGATGTACATGAGATGATTTGTAATGAGACTTGTATTATTCTAAGATTTGTCACAATCTCAACTATTGATAGGTAACTCTTAATATATATATCTGGACATGACTATTCTCACGAGTTTACTTATTTATGGTTATTATGGCGTTATGATGTTATTTCTTAGTAGCATTGTTGTGGAACCCTAAAACGATTATGATAAGTTGTTATCACATGTTGTTTAAAAAAAAAATTATTCAGTTTTTTTGTGTGAATAACATAACATTTTCTGGGTTCCACTGCGAGGCATTAGAGCTTGGTATCAGAGCCAAGGTTCTAACACTGGGTGCTCTGGTTCGTGCGAGCCCACTAGGTTGTCCTAGGTGTTAAATTCTTGTGTGTGTATGTTACTTGGTTTTTCATGTTGTTGAACTGAGAATTGATTTTTTCCTTGTGTAGGGTCATGCCGCCAAGGCAAGGTAATTTTAGAGGCCGTGGTTGTGGTCATGTTGTGAGTCATCGAGATACCCCACCACAAGGTTCACATGGAAGTTAACATGGAGAGTAGCCTAGTCCTCCAAGTAATGATAATCAGGTTCCGAATCAACCTGTTGTAGGAGATCTTCTACACCCATTACTCAAGTAGGCTCTTGCACATCTCATGCCTAGACATGAAATTTATCAGGAAGTGGATAGGGAGAGAGATATGACACCACCCAGGAGGACAGTCTTGACTACATAATGAGATTTTTTAGCTACAGGGCACATGAAGGACTTATTTAGGGAACACCCTCCTATTTTCAATGGTACTGGTGGAGGTTTGGAGGCAGAGACATGGTTACTGGATTTAGGATGGCCTTTATCCATGCACCTATATGATAGTAACACTCATGTGAGATGCACCATTATGCATCTTAGAGGATTTGCCTCTACTTGGTGGAAATTGGAGGAGCAAAAGCTTGATTTGGCAATAGGATCAGTATCATGGGAAATGTTTCTGGAGTGTTTCAAAGTTTGCTTCTTATCTGATCACTAGAGGTAGCACTGAGCAGATGAATTTCATGACCTGTGCAAGATGACAATGCTTGTGGAGCAGTTTGAGCATAGATTCTACAAAATCAAACAATATGCAGGTATAGCGGATGATGAGGCGATGCTATTTCAACATTTTATCTAGGGCTTGAACGCACGCATCAGTGGAGGAGTTAGAGTCTTCAAGATGAAGACAATGGAGGTAGCAGTTGAGAAAGATTGGATTGTAGAAGAGAATTTTCCCATGGTGTTAGGAGGACACACTAGCATTTTGATTGGTAGTGCTTCTACCACCAGATTTGGTCCGCACAGTGGTCAGGTTCAAATGGGTGGTTCCTCTTGGAACCAATAGGCACCCTTTAAGGGTGGACAACAACATCAATAGTAGAATTATTCATAGAAGAATAAGGGATCTTAGTTAGTGATAGGTAACAATTCTTAGTTTGGAAAGAATCGTAATTGGATGCGCAATAAGTGTAATCGTCAGGATCAACCTACTCAGAGTGCACAGTTGATAGTTAGAAGAGGCAGTTTCTAGCAGTCAAATGCATCAATAGGTGACTGAGGTTTTTCTAGAGGTTTTGGTAGGGGCATTGGATGCTTTTCTTGTGGTCAACATGGCCATATTGCGAGGAAGTGTCCGATGCGAGGTACTTTTGGGTTTGGTTAGCAACCCACAACTTCTAAGCCGACGGTTGGCGATGCAGGACATTCTCATAGAGTCTTTGCTCCAACAAACAATCATTAGGTAGATCACTAGAATACTATGGTTGAATCTTCAGGTTAGTTACAAGGTGTTAGAGTTTCTATTTTATTTGATTCTGGTGCATCTGATTCTTTTATCTCTCCTTCTATTGTTGAGCGATGCAGACTTGTGGTAGTTAAGCAAGGCATTAGGTGACATGTAGAATTATCTTATGGGGCTAAGGTAGTGGTTGAATCCCTCGTTCATGATTGAGGGCTTGGGATTGGATCATTACTTACCTCATTTGATCTTCGAGTTACACCCCTTGGGTCATACGATATTGTTCTGGGAATGGATTGGTTGGAATCTCATAATGCAGTGATAGATTGCTGACAGAAGGCTGTGAGTTGTTTAGATGACTCTGGAGAAGAGAATGAGATATTTGGTGTGCAAAAACCCATTTCTTTGTGGATTATTTCCGCTATGCAGTTAAGAAGGTGTATGCGATAGGGTTGTCAGCTGTTCATAGCTATTGCTAGTGATTTAGAGGTAGGGGACAGTTGAGAGATATCTCTTGATGATCACCCTATTCTCAAAGAATTTGTGGATGTGTTTCCTAGTGATATTACGGGTATGCCACTAAAATGGGATATTGATTTCCGTATTGACCTTGTTCCTGGAGCTGAGCCTATATCTTGGGCTCCATATAGGATGACCACATAGGATTTGGAAGAGCTTCAATTGCAGTTGGATGAGCTTTTGGCAAAGGGTTTCATTCAACCAAGTGTTTCACCTTGGGGAGCACCTGTCATCTTCATGAAGAAGAAAGACAGATCACTCAAATTATGCATTGACTATCGACAATTGAATAAGGTGACGGTCAAGAACCGATATCCTTTGCCTAGGATCAATGACCTTTTTGACCAAGTTAAGGGAGAAAATGTGTTCTCTAAGATTGATTTCAAATCCAGTTATCATTAGTTACATATTTCTGAATTAGATATATATAAGACTGTATTCCGAACTCGTTACAGGCACTACAATTTCACTGTAGTATCGTTCAGGTTAATGTATACATCATAATTTTTCATGATCCTGATGAATGGTGTCTTTTGAATGTACCTGGACCATTTTTTTTTAGTGTTTCTCGATGACAATTTGATTTATTCTAGAAATATGAAGGAACATGAGGAACACATGAGACAGGTATTGTAGTGTCGTAGGGAGAACCAGTTCTTTGTGAACCTATCAAAGTGTGATTTCTTCCAGATTGAGGTGAAATACCTTGGTCATGTTATCTTTGGAGAGGGGATTGCAGTGGATCCTTCGAAGATCCAAGTTGTTATGGATTGGCCCGTGCCTACCAATATTTCTGAGGTTCACAGTTTTATGGGTTTGGTAAGATATTACAAGCGGTTTGTTGAAGGGTTCTCTAGAATTGCTCATTTTATTAGTTCTCTTCAGAGGAAAGGGAAGAAATTCATTTGGTCAGATCATTGTCAGTTGGCCTTCCAAGCACTCAAGGATAAGTTAATGAGTGCAACTATATTAGTTGTTCGTGATCCTACTAAGGACTTTGTAGTTTGTACTGATGCGTCTTTGGAGGGTCTAGGAGCTATTTTGATGCACGAAGGTTGTGTAACAGATTATGAGTCTCGCAAGCTCAAAGATCACGAACTGAACTATCCCACTCATGATCTGGAGTTAGTAGCAGTCATCCATGCTTTGGTTTTTTGGCATCATTTCTTGTTGGGACATCATTTTGAGTTACACAGTGATCACCCTAGTCTGTAGTACATATTTATTCAGCCTAACCTTAATGCTAGGCAGAGATGGTGGATGGAATTCTTGTGCAAATATGATTTTGAGGTCAAATATATTCAAGGGAAAGAAAAAGTGGTAGAAAATTCTCTTAGTTGTCGTAGAAACGAGATATCTGCAGTGACTTTAGGAGTTGATTTGAGGAGTTAGATAGTGGCAACATTTCCTAGTGACATATTATGTCAAGAGGTGAAGGCAGAGTTGGATTCAGGTAGACCTTTGGAGGGTAGGTTTGCTGATTATGAATTTGAGTCTGATGGTTTGTTGTGACATCTTGGCTGTATTTATGTGCCACTTGCAAATGGAATTTGTACCTTGATATTGTTTGCGACACATCGAGCACCGTATTTAGCTCATCTTGGTGTCAAGAAGATGCATGCGGATCTTCGTCAATTATATTTTTGGCCTGGGATGAAACGTGATATTGCAAATTTCATTGCGAGATATCTTGAGTGCCAGAGGGTTAAGGCTGAGGATCAACATCCCGTAAGACTATTGCTGCCTCACCTTGTTCCAGAATGGAAATGGGACATTATATCAGTTGATTTTATTGTCGGGTTGCCTATGTCCTATCGTCGACATGATGCCATCATGGTCACTATGACAGGTTGACAAAGGTAGATCATTTCTCTCTTGTTTGTTTGTCATATAATTCCTCTTCTGTGGAAAAGATCTTCATGGAGGATATTGTACGTTTGCACAAAATCCCATGTAAAATCATATCAGATAGAGATCCTGTTTTCACATCAGCTTTGTGGACATCTCTTCAGCATGCTTTAGGTACATAGTTGAACTTTAGTTCATCTTATCATCCCGAGATATACGCTTAGACTAAGAGGGTTAATCAGGTGCTTGAAGATATTCTTAGGATGTATGTCATGGATCAACAGTCGTGATGGGAAGAATATTTTTACTTGGTGGAGTTCACGTATAATAATGGGTATCATAGCTCCATAGGTATTCCTCCTTTTCAGGCATTGTATGGATGCCCATACAGAAACCCATTGAGTTGGGATAGACTTGAGGACAGGGTACTTCTTGGACCTAATATGTTGTGAGATATGGATCGCTAGGTAGATTGTATCAAAGAGCATTTGATTGCGGCACAAGACAGACAGAAGAAGTACACCGATGCTCATCGTGTTGATCAACAACTTTATATTGGTGATAGAGTATTTCTTTGAGTGTGACCATGGAAGAGTCTAATCTATTATGGAAAAGGGTCTAAGCTCGCACCTCGTTTTGTTGGGCCGTTTGAGATTCTGGAGACGATCGGTCCTATGGCTTACCGACTTGCCTCACTGCCTAGTTTGTCACACATCCACAATGTTTTTAATGTATCTTTTCTTAGACCTTATCATCCTAATATTTCTCCTGTACTTGATTGGAATGCTCTATAGGTCGAGGGAAAGAAGCTAGCTTTAGATCCTGTGGGCGTTCTTCAGCGTAGGACACTCACCCTCAGGGGTCGAGACATTGACCAGGTGAGGGTTCAATGGGACCCTAGTGATGAAGCTTCTGCTACTTGGGAGGATGCAACGAATATGAGGGAATTGTATCTCTATCTATTCACAGGCTTTCAAGAGTAAGCCTCACCCTAGGGGGGGAGGATATAATGACCCTCCTGATGACACTTTTATTTTAGCTATTTTGAGATACTGTTAGCAGTTAGATATTTGACATTATGTTGTTTCGATACTTATGTCATGGTTTACATGACCAATTGTGAAACTCAATTGATGATACACTTTACCTTATATTGTGATGTTTATTTTCATGAGATGACATTATTATGATGATTAATTATGATGTTATGTTGTATACATGATGATATTATGTTAGTTGTATGTTTACGTCAGTTGGCGAAGGAGACGGTTTAGCAGTACTCATCCGTGAGTGCCATGCTACATCATGACTCTTATTCATGGTGTGTCTTCATATTTATACATGTTGTTTGATTAATCGTGAAGTGTTATGCAACTTTCAGCTACAGGCATCGAATCCACCTGCTTGTCAGGTCTGAGTGTGCCATGACCCAATGGAATCATCAATGGGAGATAGACTTGTCCTCTGTCCTGAACCATCGTTTTGAAAAGAATGAGTATCTGTCATCACCCTTATGTCTTGTCACCTATTTGTCATGTGATCATAGTTGTTGTTTAATGTTGTACCTATTATGTTTTCATAATGTTAATTTATATTATTTTAATGTTTTAATGAAAATAGTAATGTTGCTTTATTGATTTAATGAAATATTTAAGTTAGAAAAGCTATTCTTAGTTTAGTAAGTGATTAAAGTGAAATATTAAAATATCTTGTTTTCAAAAAGGTTATTTAATTGTAAATTGATTTGATTATGCATCTTGTCATTTTCGAAAAATACAACGGATAGTTGTGATCTAAAGTTGTAAATATCACGTTTTGATCATTTAGATGTTTAAAAGTTTAATTGATGCATTCTTTGCATGCTAAGCAAGGAGTTAATGTTTTGTGGCTTTGGAAATTGGAAAAATAATATAACTTAGAAAAGATCATTCTTTTTATACAGGTTTTTAATTTTTTTTTAAAAAGAAGAAAAATATTGCTTTCACAAGAAAAGATATTGTCTGGATATTTTATTGGGGTTTGATTGAAAAAGCTGGAAAATTTGATTGTCTGAGATGGTGTACGCATGATGAAAGTTGCATGAGCTGAATCTTGGGGCTTCCACTTAATCATTTCTCGATTTCGAAGAACATACCAGGTTTTTCTCTTTTAAAATTCTTTGAGTTTTGTTGAAAGTTGTCAGATTTCTTCCTGGAAAAACTCTGACTATGATATTTGTAAGAATTTTAGATTGAAAATCTGCATGCACCACAATAAACTGATATATTAATGTCCGAGCCTATGTAAATGTAGCATGATAGATCAGAAAATGAAAACACTATTATGAGTATGGATTGATCTAATAAAGAAATACATGATAGAATAAAAACATTGTAGATTTAGCCTCAAAATTATGCACTCTTCTGAAAACATTTGTGTTGTTATATCTACGCATAAGTTTTTTTCAATCTCTTCTCTTTATTACCCGATTCTCTAGATATTTATTCTTTCTGGTTATGTTAGGAGTTTGCTTAGTTGTGGATAAGTTATCTGAATTGAGCTTGCCTTTCAATCTTGTCTCTATTGTTCTGAAATCTTGAGAGTAGTTGTGGATTCATATCTAGATAAGTCTAGTAAATCCTAAATTTGAACACCTATAGTATTATGTTATGTCGTTGCTTCGTTCCAAACTGGTATCTTCACTATTTCTTACACTAATATTCACTGAATCTCTGCAAAATATTGGCATGCTATGCTCTTGTCGTCGTGCTTGGATATCCCTGAGGATTTACCTTGCTTTCTATCCTCTTCATTTGGAATTTAAATAACCCAACCTCTGCGTTTCACCAGTGTGTTTGATCTATCTGTAGATCGCTCGAAGGGCAATATACATAAGCTATTGCATTGAGATTTGAAATTACTCAACTATTATCAGTTGGTCTTGTTTACCTTATTCTTGCAAACCTTGTATTTTTCTTTCGGCCTTAGTGATTTAACCCTATCTGGATTCTCTTGGCATATCTTTGTCTTGGAATTGTCTTCAGATCTGTAATGTTTTGTGAATTGAAACATACTTCTGTGTGTCCCCTGCGAGTGAAGGAGCTGCGTATTCTTTAATTCTTTTGCATTGAGTTTTTTGCATGCGCATTTTTTGCTTGTGGCATTTTTCAGATGCTTTTTGTAAGATTGGAGTCACTTTCTCTACGATTCTCTTTGTCTTTTGATTTATTCTTTCACTATGTGCAAGTCTCTTGATCCTCATGTTAAACCTTGTGTTCACTCGACCTTCCACCATGGATTGCTATTGTCTGGTGTAGTCGGCTGTAATTTATTGGTTGATAGTGTTATGCGTTCAATAAATAGACTTGCATGCAGTTTGTATGCTTCGACCGGCGGTCAAATTTTCTTGTTAGGAGTGTGAGGCAAGTTCTTGCCTTGACATTATCTTTTTATAGTTTAACTTACCTCTTAGTTGAGCCTTTATAACTGTTGACTCTTCTCGGGTCTTCTGTTGTTCCCATGGCTTCTTGTTGTTGCGCTGAGCCTGGTTCTATGTTTATGGTTAGAGCCACCTTTGCATTGTTTTGTTTATGTCTAACTCAACCATTTCCCCATGTTTAGACTATGGCAGACGCCACGTGTATCTAACTCTTTTTTTATCACTGGTTAGAAGGTTTTTCACTACTGGTCAAGTCGTTGAGTCATTCACTTTTTTTGTGGTCGATGTAGTTTGAATACAAGTCATAAGTATAAAGTATGAGTTTAAATATTTTATATTATGGTTTATGTCTATCAAAATAAAAGATATGGTTAAAAATATATTTATAGTTCTTTGAGGAAATTGATTAATTATCTTTAACAATGTATATTAAAAATAGATTCTAATTAGAATGTAATGAGTATAGAAGTATATTTATATACTTAGAATTAGAATATATTTCTATAAGGATTGATTGTTGTTTATATAAGTCTCTCTTGTATTATAAATTAGTTTAATCAAATACAATAGTCGTAGTTTGTATGTTAAGTTATATGGATAGTATAATTATAGAATGTGTAATTTATCAAAAATAAAATGGTAATGTTTATTTGAAATGATGATTTATTTTATAAATTATAATTGGGAGTATGTGTCTTAATTATCAATTATAAATTGTTGAGATTTAATATTGATATTTACTTAATGAAATGGATTATTAGTTAAATTATAAAGGTAGTGATTAAGGAATGTGTAATAAATTAATAATGAGGAATCCTATGTCATTTGATTTGTTTCTTTTAATGATCAAATATTTATGTGTTTGGTTAATGATGATATTAATATTTAAGTTTATCCTATCTATGAGTGTATTTTTGAAGTATCAATGATGGAGGAAAGTTTTTATTGTCTTGGCATTCATTTAACTTAAATGTTAAGTTGGAAATGTGTTACTGGAATTCTTGAGTAAGATTTGTACATTATGTTTAAAATGTTCCTACTTGATAATATTCTTTTGTAATAGAGTTTGGTGTTCAGTGTATTATTTCCTAGAAGAGTTGAATTGTCATTTATGAGAATGAGTTATGTCTAAATTATTATGGAGACTTTGTCATGTTTATTGAGTAGAAATGTGGTCCATGCACATTATGCCTATGTTTTACTATT
This sequence comes from Sequoiadendron giganteum, assembly GCA_007115665.2. Taxonomy (NCBI): domain Eukaryota; kingdom Viridiplantae; phylum Streptophyta; class Pinopsida; order Cupressales; family Cupressaceae; genus Sequoiadendron; species Sequoiadendron giganteum. The sequence continues at coordinate 880,249,751 of CM021100.1, read as the reverse complement.
TTGGGCAATTTTTATTTCATGATTATGTGAGTACGCATTTGCGGAAGTTTCGCCATGCATGTCATGTCATTAAGGTTATTTATTGGTTTAGTTGACTTTAAGTCTTTGTGTAAGAATTTCATGTTGCATGCATGTTGTCTTATTGTCTTAATATTTATGAGGGGATGTACCTTAGGAGGAGTGGCTTCTGATAGGGGCCAGACCCAGAAGTGGTTGTAGGGGTAACCTCTCGGAAGTGTATTAACCAAGTGATAATTAAAACAAGTTTGTAGGGGTTTGGGTAGTTAAATTAACCTTACAAGATAATATTTACCTCGCCTTGGTCTTTAACGCTCATTTAGGTTAAAGCGGGTTGAGAAGGCTTGGAATGGCAACTTGAACACTTCATCTTCTCGAGAAGTGGTTCAAGACCACATAGTTTGTATAGGGGCAGAGAGTCATAAGACGTTGCCAGGGTAACTTTGGTAGAAGGCCGGTAACCTAGTAAGGCTATCTAGGGTAACCTACTACATTAATGTGATGGAACTCTTGTCCTAGTACACTTATTGATCACTTGTGTTTGTGAGTCGCCTCTGTGAGTTTGTCATTTATTTGCTATTGAGATGTCACATGAGTCGACCATGTTTGTGTGATGTACTTTGTGATGTCAGTTTGACTTGAGGACTTGTTCTATCTCCTAGCATAGGGGGTGGGCTTTCGAGCTCCACACGGTTGGGAGGAACATGCCACATTCTCCATTGGGTCCCCTGCAAGTGTGTTGTTTGTGACATGTTATTCTTGGTAGGATCTGGAATGTACAGTGTGTGCGGGGCATAGTTCCTTGGAAGAGTTTGTGGATGTGGTTGTCATATTTTCTTGATCACATTCTTTATCGTATTACACTCATGATGTATGTGAGATGCTTTGTAATGATACTTGTATTATTCTGAGATTTGTCACAATCTCAACTATTGATATGTAACTCTTAATATATATATCTGGACATGACTATTCTCATGAATTTATTTATTTATGGTTATTATGGTGTTATGATGTTATTTATTAGTAGTGTTGTTGTGGAACCCTAAAAAATTTATGATAAGTTGTTGTCACATGTTACTTGTTTTAAAAAAAAATTATTCAATTTTTTTGTGTGAATGACATAACATTTTCTGGGTTCCACTACGGGGCGTTACACACAACATATTAACTTGTTTTGGTCAATCTATGCTGCATAATCTCCTGGTATAGAAGTTCAACCTTACTTTAGCTTTTTTGCATCCATTTGAAAGTCACTCAAGCCTTCTCTACAAACCATTTCAGCTATGGTTTTCCCCACAACAATGTCTCTCTCTTTATGTCACTATTTTTCCTTTCGTAATAGAGTTTCATTGGGGTCTCTCCATATCCATTGGTGCCTTTTCTTCTTTCTAGTAACTGCTAGTAGTTCCATCCACATACAATACGTGTGGAATTCAAGTTAGATTGATATTCAATCTTCTCTACATTATAATATGTGGAGATTTTGATTTTATGTTTGTAAAAGAAACCCCCTACTGCTATTATTAAAGTGCAAACTTATTTTTCCAGCTTGTTTCAATTAGCATTGCCATTATGTCCCATAAAATTGGCTACTATTTAACTGATATAAGGGGACAATGGTTTATGGTAAGGCATTTTTTTAACACTGCTAAAAACAACCCTATAGTATTTGATTTAACTTGTATTCTAAGGTAAATGAAATTAGCATTTGATTTTATGAGCATTCCATTTCATTAAATTCATGTGCCTGCTATTAATCATGTTATCTGATAACTGATTTTATGTAATATATATGTGTGTATGTATGTATATATATATATTGTTATATGTTGGCATATTGATGCCTGATTTACAATATAAATTGAAATGAAGAGTTTTCAATTACATTATGTTGTATATGTGTTTTGTGCGGCCTTTTAATTATGTCGCCATTCAATTTGTTTCTTGTGCATAAACATATATATTATATATATGTGTGTGTGTGTGTGTGCGTGTGTGTATGTATATATATATATATTGTTTTACCCTTATTGGTATATGGAACATTAAAATTTCCCTATGCGTTATATACATATATATATATGTGTGTGTGTGTGTGTGTGTGGATATATATATATATATATATCAATGCATATGTATTTATGTGTATATTCTATAATTACAATAGGTTAGATAATTTTGTCTACTAGTTTAAATGCTTAATTTGATAAAGGGAAGTTGGGTTTTGTGTATAATTGGAATGTTGATAAATGAGAAGCTAATTTTATCATATTTAATTTCTTAAAAACTTAATTAAATGAGTTCATTAGAAGATATTTTAAATGTTGTTTTATTCATAATCATAAAGTGACAATTTGTGAATATATGTTGTTTTATGGTAATTGGTGTTCTTGTTTAATTATGTGATTGTTTTATGAAATTAAGGTGATTGGGGATATTTATGTAAAACAGGAGTCCTTGTTTTAAATTATCAGTTAGACTTCCAAAGGCTGGGGAGAGTTTTTGCATGATGGTTTTCATGATTATTTCATTGTGGTAATATATTGAGTTTATAATTGAATTATGTACAAGAGGGTCTTTAGCCTTGCACTTTGGATTCACTTTTATGATTGGGAATTGTGTGCGGGATGGTTCATGCCTCACCTTATGTGAATGCTCATGTGGTTTTGTGATTTGTGCAAGTTGGGTTTACTCTGTTTCATGTGTTGTGTCTTCTAGTTGTTAGTAGGGGAAGTGGCTCTCAATCTGGGTCAATGCACAAAGTGGCGTCATGATTTTTGGATTTTTTGGTTATGTTGTTGATATATGGTTTTCATTGATTTCAACACTATTAGAATTGACGTTTTTAAGGTTGTATATGTCGAGGATATTGAGAAAATTATAATAAATATGTTAAAAGATGTTTGTGAAGCAGTGAAGTTCCGTGTGATGGAAAGTTCAGTATGTTGGTGATCAATAGTTTTGAATTAAAGGGTTTATTTTTTAGTGTATCTAGTTTATCCATCAAAATTTTTAAAGGTCCATGTGAAGATTTGATCATGTTGTGTTATGCCAGTTTTTCTATGGCTTTAGTTAGTGTTCTTGATTGAATTTGATGTGATTCTAGTAAGTTTAGTTGCTGCAGATACTTCTCTGATGATTCATGATGATCATGGATGTTTCTAGATCGTTCTCTATCCTTTTTGAACATCTGCATTGATCAGTGTTCTTGTGATCAGAGATTTTTCCTCTGTGTATTTGGGTTTTTCATGTTCTTGGCCGACATGGTGGTTGTAATGTGTTGTGGATCCTTGTAGATTAATTTTTGAATGTTTGGTGCATTCGACGATATCATTTTAGGACTTCATTATGTTGTGCCTGATGGTGTTTGATTTGAATTGAATATTCATCTATTAATTTGGGCCGACATTGTGTACATGTTTTTTACTTTCACATTTTATTTTTGGGCAACAAAGTTGTTGATGTAATTCCATGTAGCAGATATATAAGAGAGATTGTTTGAGCGAAGTGAAGTGTGAGATAGTGAAAAAAAATAACAAATGTATGAATAGTGTTCTAATAATTTGATTGCGGAGAAAAGTGTGAAGAAGATTGAGTGAAGTGTGAAGAAGTGTTTTTGTGCTTAACCAGAAATGTAATCAAGCTTTTGCAGAAGCTAATTTCCTAGTTAAACACCTTGTGGATCTAGTCCAAATTTATGTGAGATAGTGTGTCTTCCTTGGGCAGTGACCCCTCTTGTATTTGAGCAATGAACTCTAGGAAATGTGCCTGAATGCATGTGCATTCCCATTATTCATCTTTATAATTTTAATAGGGTATAATATTGTGGACTGACATCCACCGTGGTTTTTCCCCTAACAGGGTTTCCACGTAAAAAATCTTGGTTTTTTTTGTGTTTCTGATGTGGTGATTGTTTATGCTTAAATGTTCATTCAACAAATCTAAGAATAAGTTTAGTAAAGCTTAATAAGTTTGAATATTCTGTGACAACTGATTCACCACCCTCTTAGTTGTCTATCCTTGTTTTACCAACAATTGGTATCAGAGTAGGTTCCTCAAAATAATTTTAATAGCTTGAGGTGATTCAAGATGGAATAATACAATAAGGATAGTCCTAGATTCAATGGAATAAACTACTCTTCATGGAAGGATAGAATGGAGCATCATTTGAAGTGCATTGGTGAACCCTTCTGGAAGATTACAAAGAACATGCATGTTATTCCTCAGTATGGTCCCTACTCCTGATGAGATAAAAGAAGGTGAATATGATGTCAAGGCTACATAAGCATTATTGAGTGCTCTGATAGATTTAAAGATGACAAATGTGATGGATCTGAAAAATAGCCCATGAGATCTAGAAGAAGTTGGAAACATTGTATGAAGGATATGCACAAGTGAAGGTTTCTCAATTGAAAAGTATAAAAGGTAAGTATGAAACTTTGAAAATGGGCGAAGATGAAAACATCTTTTCTTTTATATAAAAAGTAAATGAACTTGTGATGGGTATTAGATGTGCGGGTGAAATTTTGGATGAACAAGAGATTGTAGCTAAAGTGTTTAGATCATTGCTTGCCTCTTACAAAATGAAAGCTCATGTTATTGAAGAGCTCAAGATAGTAACAAATGTGACAAGAGATATGCTGATTGGTAAGGTTGTTACCTTTGAGCTGAGTGAATTTGGTGAATATATCCCTAAGACATAATCCACATTTAAAGATACTATATCCAGAAGAAAAAAACAAAGATATGATCCAGGAGAAAGTTCTAGAAAGACATTCAAGTATGAAGATGAGATGAAACAAATTGAAGATAAAGAAAGAGAGGTAGAAGAGTTAGAAGCATTGATTATGAAAAGAGAAGCCAAAGGACAAGGTAAGTATAAAGGAAAGTTACCTATTAAATGTTTCTCTTGTAGTAAGATAGGTCATTTTGCTTCAAGATGTCCTGAAAGAGTTCATAGGTCCAAAGATAACAAGCCTAGATTTCAAAAGAAATGCTATTATGCTGAAGAAGGTGTTATTGATGAAGAATCTGATAAAGAAAATAGAAATGAGGATGAATGGGTATCATTTCTATCAAGGAAAATGGTCTGGTGTCCACTAAATCTGCTAGTAATAAGAATGTTGAGAAAGATCTTGCAGTCAAAATTGAAGAAAATGATGAGTGGGTGATTGATAGTGGATACTCACATCATATGACTGGTGCCAAAAGAAAATCTGTAAACTTGGAGAAATATGATGGTGGTGTTGTAAGATTTGGAGACAACAATGTTGGTGTGATTCGTGGCAGAGGAACTATTTCTCTTGGTGGTAAACACAATACTGATGATGTCCTTTATGTAGAAGGCTTGAATCATACTCTATTAAGTGTTGGAGAAATGGTCAACAAGGGATATAATCTTTAGTTCAAGGATGGAAAGTGCAGGATACTAGGGAGTTCTGGAAATGTAATTACTTCAGGTACAAAGACAAGAGGTAATATTTTTCACCTGAGTGTTTCTAGTGAAATTTGTTTAATTGCTCAAGTTGATGAAATCTATTTATGGCATTGGAGGCTGTGTCATGCAAATTTTGATAACATTGTCAAGGTAAGCTCCACTCAAGTAGTAAGAAATCTTCCTAAGCTAGTAAAGCCTATTGTTAAATATTTCAAAATATTTGGAAGTAGATTCTATATCAAGAGAGATGAAGACATAGGCAAGTTTGATGCTAGGAGTGATGAAGGAATATTTTTGGGTTACTCTACTAAAAGAAAGGCCTACCAATGATATAACAGAAGATTGAGGAAAATGGTTGAAAGTGCAAATGTCAGAGTTGATGAGGAAACTACTAAATCATCTAGATATTGTGGATATGATTCAAATGACTAGCATGATAGTATTGATAAATGAAAGAATGCTCAGACACATAATCAAGTTCAAATTGTTTTGGTGAATCAAGAGAGTCTAGAAGGAGAGGCTAGTGGAAGTGCAAAAGAGAGAATAGAAGAACTAGAAGTTTGAGAGAATCATAAAGTTCTAAGGTATATAAAGCTAAATCATCCTGAAGATCAAATTATAGGAGATAAGAACAAAGGTGTGTAGACTAGAAGAAGAATTGTAGAAGAGTATTTTCCGGTTTCCAAGATCGAGCCCAACAATGTAAATGAAGCATGTAAAGATGAAAACTAGATGGAAGCAATGAAGGAAGAACTGATGCAAATAGAGAAAAATGATACATGGATTCTTGTTCCCAGACCTCAAGATAAAAATGTGATTGGAACTAAATGGGTCTTTTGGAATAAGTTGAATGAACAAGGTGAAGTGGTTAGGAATAAAGAAAGATTGGTATGTAAGGGGTACTCATAGATGGAAGGTATTCATTTTGAAGATACCTTTGCCCCTGTTGCTAAATTGAAGCTGTAAGATTGTTTCTTGCTTATGTTGCTTTTAAGAACTCTAAAGTCTATCAAATGAATGTAAAGTCAACATTTCTGAATGGTGAGCTAGAAGAAGTATATGTTGAGCAACTAGATGGATTTCAACTGACTGATAAGGGAGATATGGTTTTTTGATTGAAGAAATCATTGTATGGACTCAAGCAAGCCCCTAGAGCCTAGTATGCTAGACTAGATAAGTACTTGTTGAAGGTTAGATTTAATAAAGGTAATGCTGACAACAATCTGTATTTTAAGATGGATCATGATAAAGAGTTGATTATTGAAGTCTTTGTTGATGACATCATTTTTGGAGGTGATGATGATTTATGTATGAAGTTTATTGATGAAATGAAAAGTGAATTTGAAATGTCTATGATTGGAGAAATGAAGTTCTTTTTGGGATTGTAGATCACTCAGTTAGATAATGGATTTTTTATATCCTAGTCCAAATATGTAAGAGAGTTATTGATTTTTTTTGGCATGGAAGACTCAAAGCCTATTGGTAACCCATGGTTTTTCGATGCAAGCTAACACAAAATGATGATTCTCCTAAGTCAAATCAGACAAGATACATGTCAATGATTGGTGGATTGCTTTATTTGACTCAGACCATACCAGAAATCATGAAGTTGATCTGAAGGAATCTCATGTGACTGTTGTAAAGAGAATTTTCAGATACTTGAAAGGGACAGTTGATTTTGGCCTTTGGTACCCTAAAAATGACGATCTTACCTTGAGTTCCTTTACTGATGCAGTTTGGGTAGGAGATGTGGATGACAGGAAAAGTACTAGTGGTGGCGCCTTCTTCTTGGGGAAGAAGCTGGTGTCTTGGTTAAGTAAAAAGAAGAATTCCATTTCCTTATCTATTGCTGATGTAGAATATATTGTTGTTGCAAACAATTGTACTTAGGTAATATGGATGAAGAAGATGTTGAGAGATAACATAATCATGTATGATGAGCCTATTGCTATATTTTTTGATAATTCAAGTGACATTAATATTTCTAAGAATCTGGTGTTGCATTCAAAGACAAAACATATATATATCAAATATCACTTTTTGAGAGACAAGGTGAGTGATAAGGAAGTCAGACTAGAGTTTGTGTCTACTAAGGAACAAATTGTAGTCATCGTTACTAAGTCGTTACCTAAGGATACTTTTGAGTATCTCAGAGGGAAGTTAGGGGTGATTTCCCCTCCTAATCAAAGCTAAGATGCAATTATTTGCATTAGTCCACGCATTCACAATCATATCTTGTTTCAGATTGATGTTGTGGTGGCTACTACTCAGGGGGAGTAGTCAGATAATTCAAATATGTTGTTCAAAGCTTGTGTATACATTTTCCATTGATGTCAAAGGGGGAGAAGAATAATTTTTAAAAGTATAAAAAGGGGGAGAAGAGTTGAAGAAGAAGTCACGAGAGATGAATCAAAACCTAAGGGGGAGTAAGTGCTAATTGAGAATTGCATTTATGGTGTTTTTCACGTCATGTGTTGCCATCAATTCCAAAGGGGGAGATTGTTGGATGCTATGGTTATGTTACTGATATGTGGTTGTCATTGATTTCAACACTATTAGCATTGATGTATTTAAGGTTGTATATGTCGAGGATACTGAGAAAATTATAATAAATATGTTGAAAGTTGTTTGTCAAGTAGTGAAGTTTAGTGTGATGGAAAGTTAAATATTTGGTGATCAGAAGTTGTGGATTAAATGGATTATTATTGAGTGTATCTAGTTTATCCATTAAAAGTTTCAGAGATCTGCATGAATATTTTATTGTGTTATGAACAATTGTGTTCCGAAAGTTTTTTTGTGGCTTTAGTTAGTTTCCCTGATTGAAGTTGATGTGATTCAGTAAGTTCAGTTGTTGCAGATGATTCTCTCATGATTCTTGATGCTCATGAATGTTTCTAGATCATGCTCTATATTTTTTGCAAGTCATCAGTGATCGGTGTGCTCTTGATTGGAGATTTTTCCTTTGCATGTTTTATTTTTTCATGTTGTTGGCCGACATGGTGGTTGCAACGTGTTTTGGATCCTCGTAGATTAATTTTTGATTGTTTGGCACATTCGAGAATATAATTTTAGGACTTCATTATGTTGTGTTCGATGGTGTTCACTTCACCTTGAAAATTAATCTATTAATTTGGGCCAACATTGTGTACATGTTTTGTAATTTCATATTCTATTTTTGGTCGACGAAGTTGTTGATGTAATTCCATGTAGCGAATATATAAGAGTGATTGTTTGAGTGAAGTCAAGTGTGAGATAGTGCAAAAAAAGTGCAAATGTGAAAATAGTGTTCTAATAATCTGATTGCAGAGCAAAGTGTGAAGAAGATTGAGCGAAGTGTGAAGAAGTGTTTCTGTGCTTAACCAAAACTATAATCAAGCTTTTGTAGAAGCTAATTTCTCAGTTGAATACCCTGCAAATATAATCCAAATCTATGTAAGACAACCTGTCTTCCTTGGGCACTGAACCCTCTTGTATTTAAGTAGTGACATCCACCTTGGTTTTTCCCCTAATAGGGTTTCCACGTAAGAAATCTTGGTGTTCTTTGTGTTTCTTATGTGGTGATTGTTTATGATTAACTTCTCATTCAATAGATCTGAGAATAATTTGAGTAAAGTTTAATAAGTTTTAATATTCTATGACAACTAATTCACCCCCCTCTGAGATTTCTATCCTTGTTTTGAAAACAAGGATAACCCATTTGGGAGTTTCCTTAACTCAATGATAATCTAATTGATAAACTAGGGGGTTGGGTAGAATTTCACTCTAATTAAGATAGTTGGATGCCTCACCCATGTCTGTAGTGATCGTTTAGGCTAAGGATGGGTTTAGAAGGCCTGGTTGGCAAGATCAACTTCCTTGTGTTCTTGAAAGGAAAGTTGGTTCCACATGTGTCACCCTATGGGGCCGACATCTAGTGAGAGACTATCAGGATAATCATAGATGGGGGATGATGTCTAGTGAGTGACTGTTAGGATAACCCATGCCTAGACCATGTGATGACACTCTTCTATATTGTAACCTAGCATTCCCTTGTCTCGTGTTTCCTCTTTGTTGTTTGCGTTCCTTTGGAAGCGATGTCACTGTTATGTGAAGTTTTATGGTACTTCGTATATTGGAGTCATGTTAGCCCTTTTGTGTCATGCTACTGTCTTCTTGACTACTTTGGTGGTGGGACCTTATTGTTATCTCCTACCATGGGGGCTGGAATTTAGGGTTCCACTTGGTTGGGTGGATTGTGATTTTTAATTCATTGGGTTTCCTAGCTAGTTTTCATCTATGTGGAGGATGTACCTTATGTAGTGGATTCTGGACCTTGCACCATTTCAATTGCTAGTGGATTATATTATGAATTTACTCTTATCTCATTTACACCATGTAATATAATTTGATGTATTCATCCCAATGTTATAAGGGAAGCTTGATGTAATCTTGTAAAAATGTAATGATGTACCCTTATGTAAGGGAAATTGTATATGTACTCATTTTTTCATATTATATAATCTTTAATGGTGTTGTATCTTTGGAAATATATATGTCCATACATTTAATTCTTTTTATTTAAGTGAGCTCTCGATGTTAGTTAATTCATGTTGCATGTTTAGTTCTTGTTTAATATATATGTTCATAATACAATCATAGAACTTGGAGAACATAATTTAGCTTAGATGTTATGTTTAGATAAGGTTGGTAATTCATGTCATTTCACTTAAAAAAAATTGTGCCATAATCTTTAGTTAGTTGTTTTTTCCTCTAGGGTTCTTTGGTGGGGCAATACACCTGGTATCAGAGCTCAAGGTTCTAACACTGGGTGTTCTGGGTCTTATGAGCAATTAGGTTTTTCTTGTTGTTTAGACTCTTGCACTTATGTTTTTCCCTTTCTATCATCCTCGCCTTATTGTTTGTGACTTTTCCTAGAACTAACCATCTGATTACCCCTTCTCAGAGTTCCCACGAGAGTAATTGTGAGGAGCAATAGAGCTCCCATAATAGTTAGGGAGGTAGGGGTCAAAACCTAGGTCAACTAGGGTTAGAGGGAGATCAGTTGTGTCATATACTAGAGGAGGCCCTTTCTTGATTAGTCCCTATACAAGTTGGAAACTAGCAGGTTCATAGGGAAAGAGAAAGGTCTCCTAGGAGGAGAGAGGTTACAACAGAACAAGAGGCTATTGCAGTAGGTCACATGTGAGATATTTTGAGGGAACACCCTCCTACTTTTGATGGGTCTGGTGGTGTTCTATAGGTAGAGACTTGGTTGATTTATTTAGATAGGTGTTTTTCCATGCATCCGCATGACAACAACACCAAGGAGAGGTGTCGCATTATGCATCTGAGAGGTTTTGCATCTACTCGGTGGCATCTAGATCAGTTCAGTGTCTTGGGAGATGTTAATGGAGAGATTTAGAGCCTATTTCCTATTAGATCACTAGAGACAACACCATACAGATGAATTCCATGAGTTGACATAGATGACCATGTCATTTGAGCAGTACCAGTGTAGGTTTTATGAGCTTAAGTAGTATGCAGGTATCGATGATGATGAGGCTATGTTGGTGCAACATTTTATCAGGGGTTTGAATTCCCATATTAGTGGAGGAGTTAGTGTCTTTGATCTAAAGACTATGGAGGTGGCTATAGAAAAGGCTTGTCTGGTAGAGGAGAATTTGGCTATGGCATTGGGAGGTCATACAGGAGTACAAATTGCTATTTTACCTCCATTAGGATTTGGTTCTCAAGGTGGATAGTTTCATACAATGGTTTCCTCTAGGACTCATCATGCACCTGCTAAGAGTGAGTAGTAGCAACAACAACAACAACGTTCTCAAATAAAACATAAGAACTCTCAATCTTAGTACGGTAGTAGATTTTAGTCTAGGAAAAATTAGAGTTGATAGCGAGCTCAGTGTGATCGTTTAGATCAACCAACACAAAGCACTCAGACTGCACCAAACAAAGGTAGTTTTTAGCATTCTAGTGCACCACTAGGTGGCTGAGGATATGGTAGAGGTACAAGTTTTTTCTCTTGTGGTCAATAGGGCCACATAGCTAAACAATATTCTTAGAGGAACATGACATGATTCATTCAAAGCCTGAAAACTTCAGAGCCTATAGTGGTTGATGTAGGAAGTCCCATAGACTATTTACAATGGTTGATAATAACCAGCTAGAGCATCAGTGTGCAATAGTGGAGGCCGCAGGTGTGTTACAAGGCATTGGTATCTCCATTCTTTTCAATTTTGATGCTTTTGAATTATTTATTTCCCCTTCCTTAGTAGAGCATTGTGGAATAGTGGCAAAAAAATAAGGTGTTAGGTGGTAGGTCGAATTGGCCTCCAAAGAAAAGGTAGTAGTAGAATCCCTTGTGCATGGTCATGGTTTAAGGATTGGTTCACTCGTTACCACGATGGATCTCCATGTCATACCCCTTAGGTCTTATGATATTATTCTAGGTATGGATTGGTTGGATGCTCATTGAGAAATAATAGATTGCTGACATAATTCAATGTTGTGTGTGGATGATTTAGGTAGAGAGGTGAAAGTAGTTGGCATTTAGAGCCCCATTTCCTTATAGATGATTTCTGCTATGTAGTTGAGGAGATGTATGCATCAAGGGTGCCAGTTGTTTCTTGTGAAAGTGAATGATTTGGAACTTGGGGAGAGTCAGGAGGTGTCCCTTGATGATTATCCCATCGTTAGGGAGTTCACATATGTCTTTCCTAGTGAGATTCTTGGGATGCCACCTAAACTTGACATCGACTTCATAATAGACCTACTTCCCAGAGCAGAACCTATATCTCAAGCTCCATATTGGATGACTACTTTGGAGCTTAAGGAGCTTCATTTGTAGTTGGAGGAGTTGTTGGCAAAAGGGTTCATTCATCCTAGTGTTTCTCTTTGGGGAGCACTGGTTATATTTGTGAAGAAGAAGGACAGATCCCTTCGATTGTGTATCAATTATCGACAGTTAAATAAGGTGATAGTGAAGAAAAAGTATCCCTTCCTAAGGATTTATGATCTCTTTGATCAAATTAAGGGAGCTAAGGTGTTTTAAAAGATTGATCCTAAGACAGGGTACCATTAGTTATGTATCTTGGAGGTAGAAATTCATCAGACCATATTTTACACTATTTATAGACACTATGAGTTCATTGTTGTGTCATTCAGGTTGACGAATGCACCATATGTGTTCATGAGTTTGATGAATGGACTCTTCCACACCTATCTTGAACAATTTTTCCTTATGTTCCTTAATGAAATTTTAATCTACTCAAGGACTATGGAGGAGCACGAGGAGCATTTGCAATAGGTTTTGCAATGTCTAAGAGATAATCAACTTTATGCAAACTTGGCTAAGTGTGAATTCTTCCAGCCTAAGGTGAGATATTTGGGACACGTTATCTCAGGAGAGGGTATTTCTTTGGATCCTTCAAAGATCCAAGCCATTATGGATTGGCCTATGCCCAGTAATGTTTTAGAGGTTCACAATTTCATGGGCTTAGTAGGTTACTATTGACAGTTTGTTAAGGTTTTTTTGAGGATATCTCACCCCATTACTTCTCTTTAGAGGAAAGGGAATAAATTCATCTGGTTAGAAAAAAGTCAGCCAAAATTTTAGACTCTTAATGAAAGGTTGAGTAGTGCACCTATTTTAGTAGTTCTTGATCCTACCAAAGCCTTTGTGGTGTGCATTGATGCATCTTTGGAGGGTTTAGGAGTAGTTTTGATGCAGGATGGTCATGTGATTGCCTATGAGTCTCACAAACTCAATGATCATGAGTTGAAATATCCCATGCATGATTTGGAGTTAGCTACCATTGTTCATGCCTTAGTGAGGTGGAGACACTTTTTGCTGGGGCATCAGTTTGAGTTGCAAGGTGATCAATGCAATTTATAGTACATATTTATGCAGCCAAACCTAAATTCTAGGCAAAGGTAGTGGATGGAGTTCCTTTGTGAGTATGATTTTGAGGTAAAATATATTTAGGGTAGGGAAAATGTAGTGGTGGATGTACTTAGTCAGCAAAGGCATGAGCTCTTAGCTATGACTCTTGGTGTAGGTTTGAGGAGTCAGATTCTTATAACACTTTCTACAAATAATTAGTATTAGGAGGTGAAGTCGGAGGTGGAGTCAGGTGGAGCTTTGGAAGGAAGGTTTTCAAGATATTCCCTTGAGTCAAATGGTCTCTTGCGATATTTAGGTCACATATATGTTCCTTCTTCTAAGGGTCTTCACACTCTAATCATGTCAAATACACATCAGACACCCTATTTTGCTCATCCAGGTGTTAGGAAGATGTATGCAGACCTTCGTCAACTATATTTTTGGGTCGAAATGAAGATGGAAATTATAGATTTTGTCTCAAGGTGTTTGGAGTGCTAGAGAGTTAAGGCAGAGCAACAACACTTAATAGGTCTTTAACAACCATGTCTTGTTCTAGAATGGAAATGGGACATCATTTTAGTGGATTTCATAGTTGGTTTTCTTATGCCTTATCATTGTCATGACACCATTATGGTTACCATTGACAAGTTGACTAAGGTTACACACTTTTGTCCTATACGGTCATCATATAATGCATCTTCTATGGCCAAAATTTTCATGGAGGATATTGTCTGACTGCATGGAATACCTCATAGGATTATCTCTGATAGAGATCAACTGTTCACTTTCATACTTTGGACGTCCTTGCAACATGCCTTGGGAACGTAGTTGAAATTTATTTCTACTTACCACTTAGAGACAAATGGACAGACTGAGAGGGTAAACTAGGTACTTGAGGATATGCTTAGGATGTACTTTATGGATCAACAGTCTTGATGGGAGGACTATTTGTATTTAGTGGAGTTTGCATACAATAATGGATACCACAGTTCTATTGGTATGCCTCATTTTCCAGTGTTGTATGTTCATCTTTTCCTGACTCTATTGAGTTGGGATCATCTTGCGTATAGATTTCTTCTTGGACCGAAGATGATTTAGGAGATGGAGCAACAAGTGGCCCATTTTAGAGAGCACTTGGTGGCAGCTTAGGATAGGTAGAAGAAATATGCAGATGCTCATAGGGTTGATCATTAGTTTTTAGGTGGTAATCAAGTATTCTTATGGGTGCATCTGCAAAAGAGTCTAATCTATTATAGAAAAGGCTCTAAGTTCACACCATGTTTTGTTGGGTCATTTGAGGTGAGAGGATTAGTCTTGTTGCTTACTGTCTTGCTTCACCACCCAATCTATCATGCATTCTTGATGTATTCCATGTTTATGTTCTTATATCATACTATCCAAAAATTTCTCATGTTCTTGACTAGCACACTCTACAAGTAGAGGATGGGCAGCTAGCTCTAAAGCTTGTGGGAATTTTGCAACACAAGAGACTCACCCTTAGGGGTCAAGATATTGAGAAAGTGAGGGTCCAGTGGGATCCTAATGATGAGTTTCAGCTACTTGGGAGGATGCATCTCGTAGTGAGAGTTATATCCATACTTTTTTGCAGGCTTTAGGAGTAAGCCTAATTCTAGGGGGGAGGATGTAGTGCCCCTCACACTGTTCTCTGTTAGAGTGATAGTTATATTGTTTATCACATACATTATGATACTTGGTAGATGTTAGATTAATTTTTTGATGATATTGGATGACATTTTGATGTTCATGCTACCATTTGTGGTCATGCTTATGATATGATGACTTTATGGACTGATTGGTTGTGTGGATTAACTTAATTATGAACATGATATGTTTTATGATTATGATGATTATTTAATGATTGTTCTACATTGTTTACTATGTTATTTTTTTTAGAACATTGTTGTGGTTACTTGTTTTAAGTGTCTTGGTGAAAGGGATGGTGTAGCATTACTCATTCGAGAGTACCTTGATACACTGCAATTTCATTTCATGGTGTGTTTGACTATTTGATTATATATATACATGTTTGACCATTTTTTTTGATGCAGGTTGTAGGTACCAAACATCGACTCCACCTAAATGGTCAAGTCTAAGCATAGCTTAAACCCAATAAAATTTTTTGAACAAAGATAACTTAAGGTCCTCTACCCTTGCCATCATCCTCAAAGAGGATATGTATCATATCTGTTTCCTATCAGATTGTTGTTGTTGTGGTTAGTTATTCTCACTTTCATCCTTAATTTATGTTTGGGTGAGTTTTACTGATATGTAGTGTTAAAAAATCAATTGTTTATTAATGTTGTTATTTGATGTAGAATTAAATAAATTATGTTATTAAATGGGTGTATATGTTGCGTTTGGATAATTAAATTATTAGGATTAAATTATAAAGTGCTTTCATAATCAAATGTAAAAATAAATTATAGTTAATGTTAAGTTCTAGTTAATAAATTTAATTTGTGAGAAAATTTTGATGGGAAAAATAAAATATTAAAATTAATATTAATTTCGAATGAAGATAAATGATAAAGAAATAGAAACAATTAAAAAGTTGGAAAAATACTTGTCAAAGAACATGTGTGACTTCGAACTAGGCTTTTTTTGGAAACATGTTTTTATAAGTCTTTTGTTTGCTTTTTATTTTCAAAAAACAAAATATTTCCTTATTATCATTTTGAGGGGATTTTGGGTTTTGGGAGGATGGATTTTTGGTTTTCGAATGGAAGAACTTGTCTGCAAGATTATTTTGTCAAAATAAGGATATCTGATTGATTGTTTGGAAAAAGAATTTGAAGAGGGGAAAATTATCGAAGTTGATCAGGAGTGGTATTAAATTTCCTGGAAGAAGCAGATCATGAAAAACACAATAGTTGGTCTTGACACCATTCTTCCATTTATGTTGCATTAGAATTCAAGTTGGTTTTATATTTTTATTCATGATTTTTGTTTCTCTATTTAATACAATTGAATTCCTCGTCTTTTCTCTACTGGAAATGAATGCTTGTTTGCATGAATTTTATTCCCATAGAGAAAATAATAAATATGTATTTATATATATATATATACACATATATATGTATATATTCTACAATCATTATGTTTTTGGTTGAAATTGAATCCATTTGTGTTAATCTTGCAATATATTCATTTCCTAAACCAATATCATTTTCATTTTGGTGCAACCCACTCCATATTCACTTGTTTTGGTCAGTCTATGTTGTGCAATCTCCTGGTATAGAAGTTCAGCCTTACTTCATCTTTTTTGCATTTTGGTGCAACCCACTGGATATTCACTTGTTTTGGCCAATCTATGTTGTGCAATCTCCTGGTATAGAAGTTTGGCCTTACTTCAACTTTTTTGCATCTATTTGAAAGTCACTCAAGCCTTCTCTACAAACCAGTTCAGCTATGGTTTTCCCCACAACAACATCTCTCTCTCTCTATGTTGCTATTTTCCTTTAGTAATAGAGTTTTGTTGGGGTCTCTCCAAATCCCTTAGTGCCTTCTCTTCCTTCCATCTGCTACTAGTAGTTCGATCTATATACAATAGTGTGGCATTTGACATAGATTGATATTTGATCTACTCTCGATTATAATATGTGAAGATTTTGATTTTATGTTTGTAAAAAAATACCCTACTGCTATTATTAAAGTGTGAACTTATTTTTCCATCTTGTTTTAATTAGCATCACTATTATGTCCCATGAACTTGACCACTATTTAACTAATATGAGGGGGCGATAGTTTATGGTAAGGAATTTTTTTAACACTACTAAAAACAACCCTATAGTATTCAATTTAACTTATATGTTGAGGTAAATAAAATTAGCATTTGATATTATGATCATCCAATTTCATTAAATTCATGCACCTATTATTAGTCATGTTATCTGAGAACCAATTTTATGTAATATATATATATATATATGTATGTGTATATAAATGTTATATATTGGAATATTGATGCTTGGTTTACAATATAAATTGAAATGAAGAGTTTTCAATTACATTTTGTTGTATTACATTTTGTATGACCTTTTAATTATGTTTCCAATCAATTTTTTCTTGTACATAAACATATATATTATATATATATATATGTGTATGTGTATGTGTGTGTGTGTGTGTGTGTGTGTGTGTGTGTGTGTGTGTGTGTGTTTGTGTGTATGTCTATATATATATATATTGTTTTAACCTTATTGGTATATGAAACATTAAAATTGCACTTTGTTATATACATACATATATATATGGGTATGTGCAGGATCATGATGGGCCAAAAAATGGCGATATGGTGGGTATGTGGCTGACAAATTTCTTTTACCCAAAATTAATGAAACGAAAAGAGTTTTTAAACGAGATTCTCAGCTTTCCACCAATATAAACATACAAGTTTTTATATATTTTTAAAGTTGTAATAAAAAAATCATAATTAATTATTTACTTGGAAAAAATTACAAAAAAATATGCATCACATTGGGACATGAGTCCTCTACTTATATCTAAAATCTTATAAAAAAATATTATCATTTTATTGTGTTTAGGGTGGTTAGACAAACACCTACTTATTTTTTCCGTCAAATTTAAGTGCCACTCCATTGAAATTTCAATTTTTCACCAAATAGATTTAAAAAAAAAAAAACCTAGTAGTTTAGAAACTAAATTCAATTTTCTACATATTCTATTCTTACATATTTTTGAAATAATATAGATAACTTGTTCAAATTTTTATGACAAGTTACCTAACTCTTTTTTTTCTTTTCTGATTTTTTTGCCACTTAAGGGCCCGCTTTTTCCATGATGATCCTACAGATAACCATATATGTGGAGATATATAAATATAAATATAAATATATATATCAATGCATATGCATGTATGTGTATATTCTATAATTACAACTGGTTAATAATTCTATCTACTAGTTTAAATGATTATATTTGATAAAGGGAAGTTGGTTTTTGTGTAGAATTGGAATGTTGATAAATGAGAAGCTAATTTGGTTATATTTAATTGCTTAAAGAACTTAATTAAATGAGTTCATTAGAAGATCTTTTAAATGTTGTTTTATTCATAATCATGAAGTGATGATTTGTGAATATATGTTGTTTTATGGAAATTGGCGTTCTTGTTTAATTATGTGATTTTTTTATGAGATTAAGGTCATTGGGGATCTTTATGTAAAAATTGAGTCCTTGTGTTCAATGGTTAGTTAGAATTCCAGAGGCTAGGGGGAGTTTTTGCATGGTGGGTTTTGTGATTATTTCATTGTGGTAATAGATTGAGTTTATACTTGAATTGTGTAAACAAGGGTATTTAGTCATGCATTGCGGATTCACTTTTATGAATGGAAATTGTGTGCGGGATGGTTTATGCCTTTCCTTATGTGAATTTTCATGTGGTTTTGTGATTTTTTCAAGTTATCTTTACCCTATTTGTTGTGTTGGGTCTTCTAGTTGATAGTAGGCGAGTGACTCTCAATGGGGGCCGACACACAAAGTGGCATCATGACAACCCATGTGGGAGTTTCTTTAACTCAGTGATAACCTAATTGATAGACTAGGGGGTTGGGTAGAATTTAACTCTAATTAAGATAGTTGGATGCCTCACCCATGTTTGTAGTGCTCGTTTAGGCTAAGGATGGGTTGAGAAGGCTTGGTTGGAAAGATCAACTTCCTTGTCTTCTTGAAAGGAAACTTGGTTCCACATGTGTCACCTTATGGGGCTAGCATCTAGTGAGAGACTATTAGGATAACCATAGATGGGGGTCAACATCATTATCTCATAACACAAGGGCTAGACCTTAGGGTTCCACAAGGTCATGTAGATTATGCTTTTTAATCCATTAGGTTTCCCAACTTTTGTTCATCTATGTGGAGGATGTACCTTATGTAGCAGATTCTGGACCTTGCACCATTTCAAATGAAAGCGGATTATGTTATGTATTTACTTGTATCTCATTTACATCATGTAATGTAATTTGATGTATTCATCCCGATGTTATAAGGGAAGCTTGATGTAATATTGTAACAATGAAAAATGTACCCTTATGTAAGGGAAATTGTATATGTACTCATTTGTTCATATTATATGTCCATACATTTAATGCTGAACTCTCAATGTTAGTTAATTCATGTCACATGATTAGTTCTTGTTTAATAGATATTTTCATAATGTAGTCATAGAACCTTGGAGAACATAGTTTAGCTTAGATGTTATGTTTAGATAAGTTTGGTAATTCATGTCATTTCACCTTAAAAAAAATTGTGCCATAATTTTTAGTTAGTTGTTCTATCCTCTGGGGTTCTTTGGTGGGGTGTTACAATCGATGGTTGACCTCAACTACATACTTAATGTTTTAATATTTTCATAGCTTAGTTAAAGGATGATTGTAATAAATGTGTCCTATTAAAGGCATTTGTACAACTTGTTAGGAAAGCATGAGAAGTGTGCAGATTAGATTCTTACAAGAATAAAGAGATAAGTATATTTAAATTTATATGAACAAAAGAATGAAATTTATTTTAGTACAAGTGATTCACTAATGTGTTTTATGTTTTGTGGAAAGGGGTAATGTTTGGGGATGAAATAGGACCCTTGTAGATCATGAAAAAATTCAATGGAATAAATTCCTAACATCATTGATGGTAAATTTGAACAACTCTAACCAAATATGAGGTTGCTTAAGTTAAGCTAACAAGGTAAGTTATATGAATTTGTTATCTAGTTGCATAATGATACTTAGTAACAAATAATTATGTAGGAATCCATTAGATAGTACAGTTGAATAATTAAGCTAAAGTTGGATTTCATTATTGTTAGAGAAAGATTTGAATCCTTATTGTGCATTGAAGGAGATAAAGATTAGACATCTGAATATATTTCTAGGCACTAATCTATTGAATTGAATCTTATCAATAATAGGATTAGGTGACTCCCATTAACTCTAGACCATGTGTTAATAAAATTCCTAAGAGATGAATTCCATTAGGAAGAAGGGAGAACCAATTTTAAACCTTGTCAATACATTACTTAGTTTAAGTTTTTGAATATGATCACACTTAATGAAAAGTGAGTCAATATAGGGTTAGCATTAAGTGTCAAGAGAGTATAGTGGTGGTGATTTTGTTATTTTGAATTTTTAAATATGACCTTAGAATCTAGAAAATATTTGGAGAACTAAGGTCTATGGTTAATGGGTAATGGTGTTATATGTGTAAGTTGTGTTTTACATTTTAATTAATTGTTGAGTCATGTCAATTAAGTTGCAAGTGGTGAGTAAAATTAAATTTCGAATGAAAATTTAGAGGTGACTTTATGAGGTTCAAAAATGTCATAATTTAGTCATTTATTGCATTTTAAAATCCGTAGACATAGTACCTATAGGTTGGGGGTTGTTTTTAACCATACCTTATTTATGACCGCCCATAGATGACCTTGAAGGGAGGTGATGAATTTTGGGGAAGAAAGGATGGACTTGAACCATCCCTATCCCCTTTGGTCTTCCATCTCATTTATTGGATTGGACTTGGAAAAGAGGTCACACATGTGCATCATGCCTCTTAAATAAAGGAGAGGACTTAGTGGGAAAATTGGGGTATGGTGAGATAATTGAGATTGGATGAGATGCTGACAAGTGTCAAAATCTCATCCAAGGGTGTGGAGTCTTGAATTATTTAAAATCTTATGAGTTTTTGGCTAAGGGGTTCTCTTTTTCTTTTAGGGGAATAATTTAGTCATTTTTGTAGAGAGTTTTGAAGAGTTCATTTTGTTTTTTAGGGGTTTTATTCTTATACTTGAGATTTTTGGGAAGAGGAAGAAGCTTGAGAGATATGGGAGGAAGGAAGAGTAAAGGAATCAAAGAGAGCAACATGTAGAATGAGTCTACATATCTACTATGATGTAGAAAGCTAAGTCCTACTTTCTCTATTGCTTGTGGTTGATATTAAGAGTGGAATAAAGGTTTCTTGGGTTAAGGGTGTTTCTTTGAAAATGTGTATGTTTTAACATGTTTTAATAAGTCATTGATATGGTTTACTTGTGTTATTAAATTGTTAAAATGAGTGAGATTTGATATGGTTTAGTTGTGTTATTAAATTATGAAAATGAGTGAGATTTTTATATGTTGAGTTGTAAAAGTATTTAGAGTTGGATTTTCAACCTATGTGAATGGGTTTTTAAAAGGGTTCTCTCTACTCAAGGGATGGTTGGGGTCTTACTACAACCTCATGATTCCATAATGGTAGGGTGGAGAGTTTTAATTTTTCTTTTGGCTGGCATCTCCTAAGGGTATTTGAAAGTTCTTGTTGAAATTCAATTTATATTATTTTCATCTTAAAAATATATTGGAGTAAAAGACAATGTAAGCTTCTTTGGAGGAATGTATTGTCATCTTTCAAATATAGTAGTTGGAATCTTAACGTGTATGGAATAATAGATAAAATTGATGCATTATGCTATTTGAAGAAAGAATGCTTTATTTTTGAGTTGTAAATAAGAAAATCTGAAAATATAATGTTTTACTATATCTAGATGTATAAATAGCCTAAACTATTGCTTTTGTTATTTAGTAAAATATGATTATTCAAAGGATACATAAAAGAAATAATTTATATCTATATAAATACATTACTTTCTCATTACAAGATTTATTGGTTTATTTAAGGAAAACTTACAATAAGAAAGGATAATATAATTTTGAGTAAATTTTATTCATTACCTTTTTATCAAAGGGTGAAATAATCAACCCATTAAATCTTTTTTTTAAAGTTTCAAACATATAAATATGTAAACACATATTTCATTTTGACAATATATTGTATAAAATATTTATATATATACATATGATGTATGTATATATATTGTATATATATTCAATTTATATATTATGTATTAAATATATATATACTTTATACCTTCATACTATATTTTGAATAGTATAATATATACATATCATATATTATTTTTACAATATTTATCTGTTGCAAAATTATATATTAAAAAAAGAGAAATATAATTAAATATAATCAATAAATATATTAATAAATTATAATATTAAAATCTTTTAATATTTTTTTTAAAGCAAAAAATAAAGCAAAAAGAATAAATCAAAGGAAACACTAACCCAGTAGGGCCTACGACCCCTAAAAGAGGGCACAACCCTGCTGAGGGTGTGACCCCAATAAGGGTTAAACCCCTTAAAATTACTTTTTTTAAAGAAAATAAAATTTAACAATTTTTATTTTATTTTATTTTATTTATTTCTATCAAATGCAACTAGTTTTGCGAAAATAATACATAGAGGGAATTTTTTGAATTAAAATAAATATATATTAAAACCATTAATAATATAAAAGAACACCTCTTCCCTATTACAAAACCCTTATAGTGGGGAGAAAAAAATATAATCAAACCCATGTTCTATTTTCCAACCAATAATAGAAGATAAAAGTATGATTTAATCATTGCCATGAAAGGAAGTTGCAAAAAGAAAGGGAATAACTATGTCCCTCCAAGGTAAAGAATAAGGGCCATCTGGGTTCACGGGTGATGGAACTCCAATGTGAAAATCTTTAATCTTTATCCATTGTAGAATAAGAATCTATAACATAAATCAAAGATATAAGGTATTAAAATTATAGGTGCTTGAGAAATTAAAAAAAAAGAGAAAATAATAGACATTATGTGCTTTAGAATAATTAATCAAATGAAAACCTACAACCAAATAAAGATCTCTCTCTTCCAATCTTCCTAGCTTCAAATGAGTAAACAAGGAAAGAAAATAGGTTTTATGAAAATCCTTATGGATTTAGGGTTTTCTTTAGTTACCCTAAATCTAAGGGACAAGATTAAAAAAAATCCAATGGCTCAAAATGGTTGCACATTCTATTAATTTTTAATATGTTTATTTTTAAATAATTAATCCCACTTAATTTTAAATTAACAACTGGTGGGGGTCTAAGGTGTTAGATCCTCACTTAAGTGACAATTTAAAAGACTTTTAGAATTGATTATTATCTTACCATTTTATATTTTTAACTTCATAATTATTAAGTGGAGGTTTAAAAATCCTATTATTAAAGTAATTAGTTGCTTTAAAATTATATTAGTGTATTCTTGACAAACAATAAAGGTGAGAAATAAATTATTATTTAAATTATCATATATTGAGTATTTAAGGATGGTCCTGGCAACTCATTTTACTTGGTTTAGATATGCTTCCATCTAAAATAAAGGGGTTATTAATTTAAATAATAAATGGTAGTTTTCGATTAAAATCAAGGTTTAGATGAACATTGTTCAAATTAATTAATTGGTATGAGATATTAAAGCTATGCAATAGATTAAATATATGAGATTTAATTTAAAATATTGAATAAGAAAATTACCTCTAAATGTAAAATGTTATTCTAAAATACACTCCAATGCATCCTTAATAAAAAATATTAATTGAAGTGTAAAAATTTTCATATATGAGAAAATATATATATTTGGATTAAATAGTTATTTATTGGCTACTAAAGTTATCCAGTTAATATATATATATATATATATATATATATAAAGTGTCTTGTGTGAAACATGTAAGGAAGCTAAGGTAGAAAAACAACTTCCTACACTAATCCTGAGAGGAGAATAATGCAAAATTTTATAGATCTTTAACAACTACAAAAACTTAAATAAAAATAAGCATAAATATCATGCATACTGCCACACAATGATTTTCGTGGGGAAAACCCTTTTGTGAGAAAAACCCCACAATCCAAAATCTGCCCAATATATTATTCAAAAATCACAACTATTACAATATACTTGCAGAGCAAGCTTCTCACGGGAGTATCACCACTTAGAGATCCAAAGGAAATACAACCACTATCAGACTCTTAGAATAAATTGCAGTACATATCCGTAATATAATTTCCTCATAAAATAGGGTTACCTTCTAGGGAAATTCAAGCTAATAAAATATCAATCATCAGATATGAGACATAATGATGAACGATCCAAATTTACAATAATAAAATATAAATACATTTTTCTTTTCAAGGACACTGCACTTGAGCCCCCACCAGGGCATGCTGCCCTTGGACCCCAGTCGAGGGGATGATCCCCCCAAACCCCTCGTGGGGGGGGGGTCCCCCATGTCCCCCATCATCATCAAATGAACAATACCTTATGTATCAATAGTACCTTATGTAATTGCAAGGTTGAGACACATTTTCTCAAAATATCTCCCACTTTTTGAACACCTTGCAAGGACAATGAAAGGGTGTCATTATCATCTATTAATTGCTATGGGTTGAAAGGCCCATAGTCTCTAAACACCATATGAAATTCTTTGTGCTCACAATCTTAGTTAAAAAATTAACAATTCATAAAAGTCTCTACCTTATCTAGCTTCACCCTATGATCTTCGATTATATCTCTATCAAAATGATATTGCACATCAATGTTCTTTGTCTTGGCATGAAATTTTGGGTTCTTGGCTATACATATCACACTTTGACTATCACAATAATTTGTCACTACACCTTGTTTTATTCCAATATCTTAACACACTCTCTTAAGCCAAATGGCTTCATTACAAGAATAAGTAGTTGCCATATACTCTGCTTCAGTAGTGGAAAAATAAATCATAACCTATCACTTACTCATCCAACTAATCACACCACCAAATAAAGTAAAGACATATGTATTGGTGGATCTTCTACTATCAACATCACCTACCCATTTTGAATCCACATAACCATGAATATCAAGGAAAATATTATCTTCATTATATTACTATGATAACACAAGGAATAATCTGAGCTGCCATGCAAATATTTGAAGACTCTATTAACTGCATCCCAAATAACTCTACCATGATTAGACATATTTATGGAAAGAACTCCCACTGGTTGGATAATGTTTGGTCTTGTATAGACCATAGCATACATCAAACTTCCAACTGCACTCTGGTAAGGAACTATGCTCATGTCTTCCATATCTAATGTGGATGTTGGACAATCTGAAATAGATAACTTTGTTCGGACATAAATAAGAACATACAATGGTCTACAATCCTACATACCAAACCTCTATAAAATCGAGTTGACAAACTTAATTTTTCCAATCCATATCTTTTTTTTCACTCTATGTCTTCTAATTTCCATCCCAAGAATGTGTTTAGCTACACCAAGATATTTCATTTTAAATTTAGCAACAAGTTTAGATTTCACTTCTAAAATCATACCTTTCCTCTTACCAATAAATAACATATCATCAACATATAATGCAATAAAAAAGAAACGATCACCATCAGTTTTATAATAAACACAATGATCTAATTTAGAATGCTCAAATCCCAAACTCAACACATATGTCAAATTTTTGGTACCACATCTTAGGACTCTGTTGATGTTTTTTATTACAACACAAGTGGATTTCCTCAAAGCTTTTATGAATTTTCCATGCTCAATAATGAAAGCTTGAGAAAAAATTGGCCAACTCAACGAGAAGAAGCAATAATGCGAATTCTCCTACACTTCGAGCTCTGTGAGACTCGAGAGGGTGATCCCCACAATGTGCTTCTCACAAACAACTAAACAATATTAAACACACATTGCATATTAACAAATAGATTCTCCATTGACACTAAATGGATGAAATCCTTCAAGAAATTGGAAATTCCTTCAAAGAATCAAGTCCTATTAGAAGAGAACCATAAACACAACAAAGATAGGCCGATAAGAAATATTTTGAATAAATGTTCTAAAATAAAATTCAAAGACATGAGAAACACAACCACTGTTCAAATATCAGTGCCATATCTTAAAGCACAGAGTTAAATAAGAGAGAGATGAACTACAGGGAAAATTTCTTCTTAAATAGTTGTGATCTATATGAATTCATTACACTCCATTTATCTATACTAGAAATCTATTACTACTTATGAATCCAACTGCCAACCTACATGAACTTACACAATAACTGAAGCATTTAACTAATCCTTTAAACCAAAACTACCATTAAAGTATAATTCATAGTAAAGAACAATGCAAATCAACTAAACCAATCTTTGACTAATATTTCATTAATAATTCATGAAATACATCACAATTGGAGAGAAAATAGACTCAAGAGATTTTCATATTCAACACACACATGCCTAAGAACCCTATAATTGACCAAGTTATTCTATCTAACTCTAAACCTTAAAACAAGGACTCAACATTCATACTCTCTATATTACAAAATTATACTATCTCAAATATTAGATTCAACAAAAGACACAATACCTCGGCCCAAAATTCCATTTTATAGAATAAGGGAGCAAAACAAGCTTCAGGCCTAGATGCACACATGTCCACTTTTTATTAGACTATAATCCCCTCATACAGTTACATTTGCATCTTGAAATTGGATGGAAAATACATAAGACAAAGTAATCATCAATTGTTGCGGAGAAGAAAACCCGCTTTCTGAAAGGAAACTCATTCATATCAAAGGCATCTTTAACCATTGTAGCACTTTATTCCATCTCAACAACTATTCTCATCAACAAATTGTACCTAGAGCCAAGAGAAGTATGTGTATTTTCAAATGTAACCTCTAAGGCCACACCTATATTATACTTGACCAAGTCACACTTCTTGACCCTAGTGCTCATATTTCAAACTCATCAGTGAACGCCCTTTTACAATATTCAAATTCCTCCTCAGATGGCTATTTGAAAGCAATAGCTTGATTAATTTTATCTCTATATGGTGCATACTTCACCATCACTAAAGTAGCCTCTCTATCAAAATATTGTAAGAAACTAATAACAAAAGACAGTTTCTCAAGTGTATTTTCCAACATAACAATATCACTATTCTTGCATATTTCATCTGTCTGAGTTATCATTATATTATTCATTTGGTCCTTCCAAACTTGCAATGGCTTCACTTTATCATGACTATGTTGGATCTGTGGTACTGGAGTTAGGTCTACTTCATCATACTTGGCCTTTAATTACTTGATCCTTAGTTACATAGGAGCAATGTATCCCTGGAACGTTTTCTCCACAATTCCCTTAACAAATTGATACATTAGCTTAACCATGGGATACTTATCCTCTTGATGCTTTTCTCCCACCGCCATGAATTTTATTTTCTCATATTTGGGGCTCCATGTATCTAGTAGTGGGGTAGCCAACTCTTTATCCCTTGGAAATATTTTGAGTGCTTGCAACATCAAAGCATAACTTGCATGAACACTATTTAATTGGAATTTCTTGTTCAAGTGTCTCAATACATTATCTACAATTACTAAATTGATTTTAAATGTTGATTTATGGACCTATTGCAACATCTATTTATACTCCTCAACTTGACAAATTATTTTTTCCCTTGAGAGTCCTCCACTTGTGCCATTATCCCCTTTAGTTGTGATGGGAACCTATCCCATATTGAATGGAATGATAGCTAAGGATTTTCCCTATGAAGAAGGCTGAGGTTGCTTCACTGGTGGGTCTGAAATAGTGTGACTAGAGCTAGCTTGCCCTTGAGAATTCAATGTATCCATTTTTTGCTTCAATAATACCAACTCAGTCTCTAGCTCTGCAATATTTTTTTGATTCCTATTATATTCGATAATAAGGTCATTGTACTGGCCCCTTAAAGTATCTCAATCCTTGGTCAAATCCTCAACAGTTGCCCTGGTGAACTTGGCAACATTCACTACCATATTTGCGGCCTCCAATGCTAGAATATCAACAACTCTTCTTACAACCAAGTGACCACTAAAATTAGATGGTTCTATAACTATTGGCTTCCTAGACTCGGTAGATAAAGACCAAATTGCTAAGGCATACCATTCCTCACTAAAGGCTAAACCTTGAAGTGCCAATGTAGCTTCCTCCTTGGTTGGAAGAAGTGGCCTATTGGCGCTTCTTATTGTATTGAATACCAAAGCATCAACAATATCCCACTTAGGAAGTAATAATACTCCACTCTTATGTACCAATGCTCTACCTTGTTTTGGTGTCATTTCTTTGAAAATCTCCTCATTTGCAACTTGACATTGGATTGAATGAATTTCTCTAGGAGCTCTGGGTGTAAACTTCTTTCTTGAGCTACCTTCTTTGTATATAGTGGAACATGTGCCCTCGAAACAAAATCCTTAAATGATTTTTTTTGATAAAAGAGTCATCCATCATGAATTCCCAATAGGCCTCCATTCTTAGGTCACCACTATTGGTTATCCCTCTTATTTAATCTTTTCCAAGCCTCAAGGAAAATTCTGTAGAACTTGATGGGATGTCTTGTGGTAAAGATGGCATTTCTTGCTACATATCATCAAGGGTTACCATGATTTCTTCATCATCTTCATCAGGATAATCAACCACCCCTGTCCCTTCAATTTTTGTCTCTTTAGTGATGGAGGCTATGTTGGAGAATAGGGCCTTGAAGGGGAATCCAAATCGACAATATTAGGCAATAATTTCCTTGAAGATGATGGTTCTAATTTCTTGTGTGAAATTACTCCAGACTTTTCTAAAGTAGCAAAAGTGGGCCTGGTTTTTTCTTCAACCATCATTCCCTTCTTTCTGGAATATATCCTAACCTTTGTTGGAGGCTGATAAGTAGGTCTTTCCTCCAGTTTTATTTCAGGGTATTCTTCAACAACATGTGGCTTTCCCTTTTCTTCCACAACCTATTTAGCCTTCAAGACCCTCACCAAGCTCCCAAAATTATGAATAGAATACATAGCCCTATTCAACTCACCATTGATATTTGGCATGGGATCATATGCAGGTTTCTTTTATTGCTTCTTCTTCATCATCTTAGTAAAATCTATATATTTTTCTTTTCTTTCTCTTATATCTATAAATAAAGAATTTTCGTGATAATATCCTCAAGGAAATAGAAATTGTGAAAAAATATTTCAGTCAGGTGCTTTGCCTTCATTTGAGAAATGAAAACCTTAGGATCATGATTCCTAGGGCATAAAGTTTTCAACCCATAAGGCCCAAGAAATATCCACAAATTGTTCCATCCTCCTTTTTCCATGACAAAATAAGCAAATGTTGTATACTTAGGAAAGAAGGATCCCTTCTTTTTCTCTACCGACAAATGTGCATCCTAAGCCCATCCCAATTGTCTCATGATTTCTAAAAACCCAATTCTCAGAGGCAAATCCCTAGGCAAATCGTATGGGTTAACATTGGTACCATATACCCTGAAAATGGTTGTATTATAATAAGGGATAATGTTTCCCCAATTATTTGTTAAATTCAACTCAGGTCTCCTTTCCATTGGCCTCAAGAAATTATGAATCTCCTTTGGAATCCTGGGTGGATTATAAACTAGTGATCTTTTCAATTTGGACCTGAAAGCATTATGGAATGCCACATAATGAAAATTACAATCATGCCTATCAAGAAATCTAGTCCAGTATTGGACAAGCATGTCAATATCACCTTCCCTCTTCTTGAATTCTAAATTCTGCCCAAAATATGCCTTGCCTTTGTACAAAAACATGTGCGTCAATAGGGAATTTCATCAGAAACCAACCAAGGTTTTTCCTTCTGTAAGAGCCACGAGAGGCTCATGCATTTTGTTTGCCAGATAAGTGGCGAAGTCATATACCACATTAAAACCTAGATGTTGAAGATTTACAACCATGTACATGAGGTCAGTAGGCAGGGTAGTTTTCAAACTAATACCAAGAACCTAACACAAGGAACAAACTATCTTCCTGAAAAAGTTGCAAAAGTAGTTTGTAGGAAAAGGCTCTGGCTCATTCTTGCCAATCACTATCTTCTTCTTATTCTTTCTAGTTCACATGGTTTCCAAATGAGGTTTTAGTAGAGGTCCTAAACAAACCCTTAGTATTTTTGTATTCTTCTCCGAAAACCTAAAGGTCAATGGGAACCATATCTTTATTCCATTCTTGTAGATCAAAAATCTCCGCAATATTCTCCCTGGTTATTTTTACCATTTCTACACTAGAATATGTCTTGACAACTCTAATTACAAAGTCATACCTCACAACAAAATCCTTTAACAAATCTACATCCAGATAAAAATTTGAGACCACCAGCTTACCGAGATCTAACCTCTAAGGGTTACATGAAAGAGCACACAAATTCCTATTTCAAAACCAATTTGAGAACAATTTCCATCCCATATATGGTACCTCAACATCTCAAATTGCACATTGTTTATCAATTAACCCTTGTAGGAGTAGGGGCCCATAAAACAAAGCCTTTCCCTCAAGCTTTCTTTTTGTAGAGGGTTTTAAAAAATATTTGACATCCTTGGAAAAGGACCTAGTAGAGGTTTCAGAACTAGAGCTTTGGGTCTTGGGTGCCATTTGCACAAGATAGAATATAATTTGAGCTAGGGTTTTGAAATATCAAACAGTTATAAGATGTAGCCTATGCCTTATAGCCTTGAAAAGTAATACTTTGCAATTCAAAAATCTTTGGTAGTTATTTGGCCAAGCTTTAAAACACTTTTAAATAAAATGAACCAATACAATCTTTTAAAACAAATCAAAACAAAATTGATACTTGTCCTTAAGAAATCACAAGATTTTTGAAAACAAAGAACATGGTGTATACTTTACTTATGGTTTTTCTTGTAGGAAATTTGAATTGCAGTGATGTTGAGTTTACACGAAAATAGCTTGCCTTTCTTGATATCTAGGAATTATTCTTCTATGTGGAATTATGCACAAAAATAGAAATTCAATGAAATTTTAACATTAAATTCTAGTGGCATAGTCCAAAATCCACCATTACTATTCCTTCGTGCGAGATAAAATGGCTATAGTACAACACCAACTCATTTAAAATACCGGCCGTTGATTTGAATCCATGTAGGTGAGAAAGAGTGATTCAAATCGAGTCAATGTGGTTTGAAACTACCATGTTTGCTCAACAAATTCTAGGTGAATGAAAATCCACCTACGAGACACCATCTCAGCACGAGAAGGTCCCACTTCGATGATCTCATACTCGGAATCAACGTCCAAGTGCTAATATTTCACACACCTCGTAGCATTATTAAAAGTGGTGTTTTAATTGTGCGAGGTCGATGAGGAACCACCATAATGCATCGTAATAGGATAGTCACCAG
>CM021100.1:880124304-880218188 GCA_007115665.2 Sequoiadendron giganteum | reverse complement strand
GAATTGAATCTTATCAATAATAGGATTAGGTGACTCCCATTAACTCTAGACCATGTGTTAATAAAATTCCTAAGAGATGAATTCCATTAGGAAGAAGGGAGAACCAATTTTAAACCTTGTCAATACATTACTTAGTTTAAGTTTTTGAATATGATCACACTTAATGAAAAGTGAGTCAATATAGGGTTAGCATTAAGTGTCAAGAGAGTATAGTGGTGGTGATTTTGTTATTTTGAATTTTTAAATATGACCTTAGAATCTAGAAAATATTTGGAGAACTAAGGTCTATGGTTAATGGGTAATGGTGTTATATGTGTAAGTTGTGTTTTACATTTTAATTAATTGTTGAGTCATGTCAATTAAGTTGCAAGTGGTGAGTAAAATTAAATTTCGAATGAAAATTTAGAGGTGACTTTATGAGGTTCAAAAATGTCATAATTTAGTCATTTATTGCATTTTAAAATCCGTAGACATAGTACCTATAGGTTGGGGGTTGTTTTTAACCATACCTTATTTATGACCGCCCATAGATGACCTTGAAGGGAGGTGATGAATTTTGGGGAAGAAAGGATGGACTTGAACCATCCCTATCCCCTTTGGTCTTCCATCTCATTTATTGGATTGGACTTGGAAAAGAGGTCACACATGTGCATCATGCCTCTTAAATAAAGGAGAGGACTTAGTGGGAAAATTGGGGTATGGTGAGATAATTGAGATTGGATGAGATGCTGACAAGTGTCAAAATCTCATCCAAGGGTGTGGAGTCTTGAATTATTTAAAATCTTATGAGTTTTTGGCTAAGGGGTTCTCTTTTTCTTTTAGGGGAATAATTTAGTCATTTTTGTAGAGAGTTTTGAAGAGTTCATTTTGTTTTTTAGGGGTTTTATTCTTATACTTGAGATTTTTGGGAAGAGGAAGAAGCTTGAGAGATATGGGAGGAAGGAAGAGTAAAGGAATCAAAGAGAGCAACATGTAGAATGAGTCTACATATCTACTATGATGTAGAAAGCTAAGTCCTACTTTCTCTATTGCTTGTGGTTGATATTAAGAGTGGAATAAAGGTTTCTTGGGTTAAGGGTGTTTCTTTGAAAATGTGTATGTTTTAACATGTTTTAATAAGTCATTGATATGGTTTACTTGTGTTATTAAATTGTTAAAATGAGTGAGATTTGATATGGTTTAGTTGTGTTATTAAATTATGAAAATGAGTGAGATTTTTATATGTTGAGTTGTAAAAGTATTTAGAGTTGGATTTTCAACCTATGTGAATGGGTTTTTAAAAGGGTTCTCTCTACTCAAGGGATGGTTGGGGTCTTACTACAACCTCATGATTCCATAATGGTAGGGTGGAGAGTTTTAATTTTTCTTTTGGCTGGCATCTCCTAAGGGTATTTGAAAGTTCTTGTTGAAATTCAATTTATATTATTTTCATCTTAAAAATATATTGGAGTAAAAGACAATGTAAGCTTCTTTGGAGGAATGTATTGTCATCTTTCAAATATAGTAGTTGGAATCTTAACGTGTATGGAATAATAGATAAAATTGATGCATTATGCTATTTGAAGAAAGAATGCTTTATTTTTGAGTTGTAAATAAGAAAATCTGAAAATATAATGTTTTACTATATCTAGATGTATAAATAGCCTAAACTATTGCTTTTGTTATTTAGTAAAATATGATTATTCAAAGGATACATAAAATAAATAATTTATATCTATATAAAAACATTACTTTCTCATTACAAGATTTATTGGTTTATTTAAGGAAAACATACAATAAGAAAGGATAATATAATTTTGAGTAAATTTTATTCATATACCTTTTTATCAAAGGGTGAAATAATCAACCCATTAAATCTTTTTTTTAAAGTTTCAAACATATAAATATGTAAACACATATTTCATTTTGAAAATATATTGTATAAAATATTTATATATATACATATGATGTATATATATATATATATTGTATATATATTCAATTTATATATTATGTATTAAATATATATATACTTTATACCTTCATACTATATTTTGAATAGTATAATATATACATACCAAATATAATTTTTACAATATTTATCTGTTGCAAAATTATATATTAAAAAAAGAGAAATATAATTAAATATAATCAATAAATATATTAATAAATTATAATATTAAAATCTTTTAATATTTTTTTTAAAGAAAAAAAAAAGCAAAAAGAATAAATCAAAAGGAAACACTAACCCAGTAGGGCCTACGACCCCTAAAAGAGGGCACAACCCTGCTGAGAGTGCGACCCCAATAAGGGTTAAACCCCTTAAAATTACTTTTTTTAAAGAAAATAAAATTTAACAATTTTTATTTTATTTTATTTTATTTATTTCTATTAAATGCAACTAGTTTTGCGAAAAGAATACACATAAATTTTTTTTTGAGTTAAAATAAATATATATTAAAACCATTAATAATATAAAATAACACCTCTTCCCTATTACAAAACCCTTACAGCGGGGAGAAAAAAATATAATCAAACCCATGTTCTATTTTCCAACCAATAATAGAAGATAAAAGTATGATTTAATCATTGCCATGAAAGGAAGTTGAAAAAGAAAGGGAATAACTATGTGCCTCCAAGGTAAAGAATAAGGGCCATCTGGGTTTGTGGGTGATGGAACTCCAATGTGAAAATCTTTAATCTTTTTCCATTGTAGAATAAGAATCTATAACATAAATCAAAGATATAAGGTATTAAAATTATAGGTGCTTGAGAAATTTAAAAAAAGAGAAAATAATAGTTATTATGTGCTTTAGAACAATTAATCAAATGAAAACCTACAACCAAATAAAGATCTCTCTCTTCCAATATTCCTCAAACCCGCAAGCTTCAAATGAGTAAACAAGGAAAGAAAATAGGTTTTATGAAAATCCTTATGGATTTAGGGCTTTCTTTAGTTACCCTAAATCTAAGGGACAAGATTAAAACAAATCCAATGGCTCAAAATGGTTGCACATTCTATTAATTTTTAATATGTTTATTTTTAAATAATTAATCCCACTTAATTTTAAATTAACAACTGGTGGGGGTCTAAGGTGTTAGATCCTCACTTAAGTGACAACTTAAAAGACTTTTAAAATTGATTATTATCTTACCATTTTATATTTTCAACTTCATAATTATTAAGTGGAGGTTTAAAAATCCTATTATTAAAGTAATTAGTTGCTTTAAAATTATATTAGTGTATTCTTGACAAACAATAAAGGTGAAAAATAAATTATTATTTAAATTATCATATATTGAGTATTTAAAGATGGTCCTGGCAACTCATTTTACTTGGTTTATATATGCTTCCATCTAAAATAAAGGGGTTATTACTTTAAATAATAAATGGTAGTTTTCAATTAAAATCAAGGCTTAGATGAACATTGTTCAAATTAATTAATTGGTATGAGATATTAAAACTATGCAATAGATTAAATATATGAGACTTAATTTAAAATATTGAATAAGAAAATTACCTCTAAATGTAAAATGTTATTCTAAAATACACTCCAGTGCATCCTTAATAAAAAATATTAATTGAAGTGTAAAAATTTTCATATATGAGAAAATATATATATTTGGATTAAATAGTTATTTATTGGCTACTAAAGCTATCCAGTTAATATATATATATATATATATATATATAAATAAAGTGTCTTGTGTGAAACATGTAAGGAAGCTAAGGTAGCAAAAAAACTTCCTACAGTAATCCTGAGAGGAGAATAATGCAAAATTTTATAGGTCTTTAACAACTACAAAAACTTAAATAAAAAGAAACACAAATATCATGCATACTGCCACACAATGATTTACGTGGGGAAAACCCTTTTGTGAGAAAAACCCCACAATCCAAAATCTTCCCAATATATTATTCAAAAATCACAACTATTACAATATACTTGCAGAGCAAGCTTCTCACGGGAGTATCACCACTTAGAGATCCAGAGACAATACAACCACTATCAGACTCTTAGAATAAATTACAATACATATCCCTAATACAATTTCCTCATAAAATAGGGTTACCTTCTAGGGAAATTCAAGCTAATAAAATATCAATCATCAGATATGAGACATAATGATGAATGATCCAAATTTACAATAATAAAATATAAATACATTTTTCATTTCAAGGACACTGCACCTGAGCCCCCACCAGGGCATGTTGCCCCTGGACCCCAGTCGAGGGGATGATCCCCCCAAACCCCTCGTGGGGGTCCCCCATGTCCCCCCATCATCATCGAATGAACAATACCTTATGTATCAATAATACCTTATGTAATTGCAAGGTTGAGACACATTTTGTCAAAATATCTCCCACTTTTTGAACACCTTGCAAGGACAATGAAAGGGTGTCATTATCATCTATTAATTGCTATGGGTTGAAAGGCCCGTAGTCTCTAAACACCATATGAAATTCTTTGTGCTCACAAGCTTAGTTAAAAAATCAACATTTCATAAAAGTCTCTACCTTATCTAGCTTCACCCTATCATCTTCGATTATATCTCTATCAAAATGATATTGCACATCAATGTTCTTTGTCTTGGCATGAAATTTTGGGTTCTTGGCTACACATATCACACCTTGACTATCACAATAATTTGTCACTACAATTTGTTTTATTCCAATATCTTAACACACTCTCTCAATCCAAATGGCTTCATTACAAGAATGAGTAGTTTCCATATACTCTGCTTCAATAGTGGACAAATAAATCATAGCCTATCACTTACTCATCCAACTAATCACACCACCAAATAAAGTAAAGACATATGTATTGGTGGATCTTCTACTATCAACATCACCTACCCATTCTGAATCCACATAACCATGAATATCAAGGAAAATATTATCTTCAGTTATATTACTATGATAACACAAGGAATAATCTGAGGTGCCATGCAAATATCTGAAGACTCTATTAACTGCATCCCAAATAACTCTACCAGGATTAGACATATATATGGAAAGAACTCCCACTGGTTGGGTAATGTTTGGTCTTCTATAGACCATAGCATACATCAAACTTCCAACTGCACTCTGGTAAGGAACTCTACTCATGTCTTCCATATCTGATGTGGATGTTGGACAATCTGAAATAGATAACTTTGTTTCGACATAAATAAGAACACACAATGGTCTACGATCCTGCATACCAAACCTCTATAAAATTGAGTTGACATACTTAATTTGTCCAATCCATATCTTTTTTTTCACTCTATGTCTTCTAATTTCCATCCCAAGAATGTGTTTAGCTGCACCAAGATCTTTCATTTTAAATTTAGCAACAAGTTTAGATTTCACTTCTAAAATCATACCTTTCCTCTTACCAATAAATAACATATCATCAACATATAATGCAATAAAAAAGAAATGATCACCATCAGTTTTATAATAAACACAATGATATAATTTAGAATGCTCAAATCCCAAACTCAACACATATGTCAAATTTTTGGTACCACATCTTAGGACTCTGTTGATGTTTTTTATTACAACACAAGCGGATTTCCTCAAAGCTTCTATGAATTTTCCATGCTCAATAATGAAAGCTTGAGAAAACATTGGCCAACTCAATGAGAAGAAGCAATAATGCAAATTATCCTACACTTCGAGCTCTATGAGACCCGAGAGGGTGATCCCCACAATGTGCTTCTCACAAACAACTAAACAATTTTAAACATACATTGCATATTAACAAATAGATTCTCCATTGACACTAAATGGATGAAATCCTTCAAGAAATTGGAAATTCTTTCAAAGAATCAAGTCCTATTAGAAGAGAACCATAAACACAAAAAAGATAGGCCGATAAGAAATATTTTGAATAAATGTTCTAAAATAAAATTCAAAGACATGAGAAACACAACCACTATTCAAATATCAGTGCCATATCCTAAAGCACAGAGTGAAATAAGAGAGAGTTGAACTACAGGGAAAATTTCTTCTTAAATAGTTATGATCTATATGAATTCATTACACTCCACGTATCTATACTAGAAATCTATTACTACATATGAATCCAGCTGCCAACCTACATAAACTTACACAATAACTAAAGCATTTAACTGATCCTTTAAACCAAAACTACCATTAAAGTATAATTCATAGTAAAGAACAATGAAAATCAATGAAACAAATCTTTGACTAATATTTCATTAATAATTCATGCAATATATCACAATTGGAGAGAAAATAGACTCAAGAGATTTTCATATTCAACACACACATGCCTAAGAACCCTATGATTGACCAAGTTATTCTATCTAACTCTAAACCTTAAAACAAGGACTCAACATTCATACTCTCTATATTACAAAATTATACTATCTCAAATATCAGATTCAACAAAAGACACAGTACCTCGGCCCAAAATTCCATTTTATAGAATAAGGGAGCAAAACAAGCTTCAGGCCTAAATGCACACATGTCCACTTTTTATTAGACTGTAATCCCCTCATACAGTTACATTTTCATCTTGCAATTGGATGGAAAATACATAAGACAAAAGTAATCATCAATTGTTGTGGAGAAGAAAACCCGCTTTCCGAAAGGAAAATCATTCATATCAAAGGCATCTTTAACCGTTGTAGCACTTTATTCCATCTCAACAACTATTCTCATCAACAACTTGTGCCTAGAGCCAGGAGAAGTATGTGTATTTTCAAATGTAACCTCTAAGGCCACACCTGTATTATACTTGACCAAGTCACACTTCTTGACCCTAGTGCTCATATTCCAAATTCATCAGTGAACGCCCTTTTACAATATTCAAATTCCTCCTCAGATGGCTACTTGAAAGAAATAACCTGATTAATTTTATCTCTATATGGTGCATACTTCACCATCACTAAAGTAGCCTCTTTATCAAAATATTCTAAGAAACTAATAACAAAAGACAGTTTCTCAAGTGTATTTTCCAACATAACAATATTAGTATTCTTGCATATTTCATCTGTCTGAGTTATCATTATATTATTCATTTGGTCCTTCCAAACTTGTAATGGTTTTACTTTATCATGACTATGTTGGATCTGTGGTACTAAGGTTAGGTCTACTTCATCATACTTGGCCTTTAATTACTTGATCCTTAATTCCATAGGAGCAATGTACCCCTAGAATGTTTTCTCCACAATTCCCTTAAAAAATTGATACATTAGCTTAACCATGGGATACTTATCCTCTTGATGCTTTTCTCCCACCACCATGAATTTTATTTTGTCATATCTGGGGCTCCATGTATCTAGTAGTGGGGTAGCCAACTCTTTATCCCTTGGAAACATTTTGAGTGCTTGCAACATCAAAGCATAACTTGCATGAACACTATTTAATTGGAATTTCTTGTTCAAGTGTCTCAATACAATATCTACAATTACTGAATTGATTTAAAACATTGATTTATGGACCTGCTGCAACATCTGTTTATACTCCTCAACCTGAAAATTTATTTTTCCCTTGAGAGTCCTCCACTTGTGCTATTATCCCCTTCAGTTGTGATGGGAACCTATCCCATATTGAATGGAATGATAGCTAAGGACTGTGCCTGTGAAGAAGGCTGAGGCTGCTTCACTTGTGGGTCTGAAATAGTGTGACTAGAGCTAGCTTGCCCTTGAGACTTCAATGTCTCCATTTTTGGCTTCAATAATACCAACTCAGTCTCTAGATTTGCAATATTTTTTTGACTCCTATTATATTCGATAATAAGGTCATTGTATTGGTCCCTCAAAGTATCTTTATCCTTGGTCAAATCCTCAATAGTTTCCCTCACGAACTTGGCAAAATTCACTACCATATATGTGGCCTCCAATGCTAGAATATCAACAAATCTTCTTACAACCAAGTGACCACTAAAATTAGATGGTTCTATAACTATTGGCTTCCTAGACTCGGTAGATAAAGACCAAATTGCCAAGGCATCCCATTCCTCACTAAAGGCTAAACCTTGAAGTGCCAATGTAGCTTCATCCTTAGTTGGAAGAAGTGGCCTATTGGCCCTTCTTATCATATTGAGCATCAACAATATCCCACTCAGGAAGTAATAATACTCCACTCTTATGTACCAATTCTTTGCCTTGTTGTGGTGTCATTTATTTGAAAATCTCCCTCATTTGCAACCTGACATTGGATTGAATGACTTTCTCTAGGAGTTCTGGGTGTGAACTTCTTTCTTGAGCTACCTTCTTCGCATATAGTGGAACATGTGCCCTCCAAACAAAATCCTTAAATTATTTTTTTTTGATAAAAGAGTCATCCATCATGAATTCCCTATAGGCCTCCATTCTTAGGTCACCACTATTGGTTATCCCTCTATTTAATCTTTTCCAAGCCTCAAGGAAACTTCTCTAGAACTTGATGGGATGTCTTGTGGTAAAGATGGCATTCCTTGGTACATATCATCAAGGGTTACCATGATTTCTTCATCATCTTCGTCAGGATAATCAACCACCCCCGTCCCTTCAATTTATGTCTCTTTAGTGATGGATGCTATGTTGGAGAATAGGGCTTTGAAGGGGAATCCAGATCGACAATATTAGGCAATAATTGCCCTGAAGATGATGGTACTAATTTCTTGTGTGACATTACTCCATACTTTTCTAAAGTAGCAGAAGTGGGCCTAGTTTTTTCTTCAACCATCATTCCCTTCTTTTTGGAATATACCCTAACCTTTGTTGGAGGCTGATAAGTAGGTCTTTCCTCTAGTTTTATTTCAGGGTATTCTTCAATAGCCTATGGCTGTCCCTTGTCTTCCACAACTTGCTCAACCTTCAAGACCCTCACCAAGCTCCCAAAATTATGAATAGAATACATAGCTCTATTCAACTCGCCATTGATATTTGGCATGGGATCATATGCAGGTTTCTTTTCTTGCTTCTTCTTCATCATCTTAGTAAAAGCTATATATTTTTATTTTCTTTCTCTTGTATCTGTAAATAAAGAATTTTCGTGATAATATCCTCAGGGAAATAGAAATTGTGAAAAAATATTTCAGTCCAGTGCTTTGCCTTCATTTGAGAAATGAAACCCTCAGGATCATGATTCCTACAACATAAATTTTTCAACCCATAAGGCCCAAGAAATGTCCACAAATCTTTCCATCCTCCTTTTTCCATGACAAAATAAGCATAAAATCAGGAAAGAAGGATCCCTTCTTTTTCTCTACCAACAAATGCGCATCCTAAGCACATCCCAATTGTCTCATGATTTCTAAAAACCCAATTCTTAGAGGCACATCCCTAGGCAAATCGTATGGGTTAACATTGGTGCCATATAACCTGAAAAATGGTTGTATTATAATAAGGGATAATGTCTCCCCAATTATGTGTTAAATTCAACTCAGGTCTCCTTTCCATTGGCCTCAAGAAATTATGAATCTCCTTTGGAATCCTGGGTGGATTATAAACCAGGGATCTTCTCAATTTGGACCTAAAAGCATTATGGAATGCCACATAATGAAAATTACGTTCATGCCTATCAAGAAATCTGGTCCAGTATTGGACAAGCATATCAATATCACCTTCCCTCTTCTTGAATTCCAAATTCTACGCAAAATATGCCTTGCCTTTGTACAAAAACATGTACATCAATAGGGAATTCCATCATAAACCAACCAAGGTTTTTCCTTCTTTAAGAGCCACGAGATGCTCATGCATTTTGTCTGCCAGATAAGTGGCAAAGTAATATACCACATTAAAACCTGGATGTTGAAGATTTACAACCATGTACATGAGGTTAGTAGGCAGGGTAGTTTTCAAACTAATACCAAGAACTTGACACAAGGAACAAACTATCTTCCTGAAAAAGTTGCAAAAGTAGTTTATAGGAAAAGGCTCTAGCTCATTCTTGCCAGTCACTATCTTCTTCTTATTCTTTCTAGTTCACATGGTTTCCAAATGAGGTTTTAGTAGAGAATTCCTAAACAAACCCTTAGTATTTTTGTATTCTTCTTCGAAAACCTGAAGGTCAATGGGAACCATATCTTTATTCCATTCATGTAGATCAAAAATCTTTGCAATCTCCTCCCTGGTTATTTTTACCATTTCTACACTAGAATATGTCCTGACAACTCTGGCTACAAAGTCATACCTCGCAACAAAATCCTTTAACAAATCTACATCCAGATAAAAATTTGGGACCACCAGCTTACCGAGATCTAACCTCTAAGGGTTACATGAAAGATCACACAAATTCCTATTCCAAAACCAATTTGAGAACAATTTCCATCCCATATATGGTATCTCAACATCTCGAATTGCACATTGTTTATCAGTTAACCCTTGTAGGAGTAGGGGCCCATAAAACAAAGCCTTTCCCTCAAGCTTTCTTTTTGTAGAGGGTTTTAAAAAATCTTTGACATCCTTGGAAAAGGACCTAGTAGAGGTTTCAGAACCAGAGCTTTGGGTCTTGGGTGCCATTTGCACAAGATAGAATATAATTTGAGCTAGGGTTTTGAAATATCAAATAGTTATAAGATGTAGGCTATGCCTTATAGCCTTGAAAAGTAATACTTTTCAATTCAAAAATCTTTGGTAGTTATTTGGACAAGCTTTAAAAAACTTTTAAAGAAAATGAACCAATACAATCTCTTAAAACAAATCAAAACAAAATTGATACTTGTCCTTAAGAAATCACAAGATTTTTGAAAACAAAGAATGTGGTGTATATGTTACTTACGGTTTTTCTTGTAGGGAATTTTAATGGCAGTGATGTTGAGTTTACATGAAAATAGCTTGCCTTTCTTGATACCTAGGAATTATTCTTCTATGTGGAATTATGCACAAAAATAGAAATTCAATGAAATTTTAACATTAAATTCTGGTAGCACAGTCCAAAATCCACCATTACTATTCCTTCGTGTGAGATAAAATGGATATAGTACAACACCAACTCATTTTAAATACTAGTTGTTGATTTGAATCCATGTAGGTGAGAAAGAGTGATTCGGATCGAGTCAATGTGGTGTGAAACTACCATGTTCGCTCAACAAATTCTAGGTGAATGAAAATTCAGCTACGAGACACCATCTCAGCATGAGAAGGTCCCACTTTGATCATCTCATACTTAGCATCAGCGTCCAAGTGCTAATATTTCACACACCTCGTAGCATTATTAAAACTGGTGTTTTAATTACATGAGGTCGACGAGGAACCACCATGATGCATCGTAATAGGATATTCATCAGTTTCAAATCCTTCATCGACAAGTGAACAATGACCGAGCCCCATGATCACATGTGACAGATGGCAG
The DNA here is from genome assembly GCA_007115665.2 of Sequoiadendron giganteum. Classification (NCBI taxonomy): domain Eukaryota; kingdom Viridiplantae; phylum Streptophyta; class Pinopsida; order Cupressales; family Cupressaceae; genus Sequoiadendron; species Sequoiadendron giganteum. The sequence continues at coordinate 880,206,916 of CM021100.1, read as the reverse complement.
CATATCGCATACCTTGCAACATTGTTGTGACATCATTAAAAACCTTGCGAGGTGAGCGTGGAATGGTCAAGATTTAACCTTTTCATCTGACGGTTAGAAAACCTGCACATGCAATAATTGTTATTAATAAAAGGGGGGCTGACTAGGTAGAGGAGGAAATAACCCTCGAGGTAGAAATTTTAGACATTGGTCTAAAGTTATAACATTTATCAACCCAACATTAAGAAAATTTAAACATAGTCCCAATGAATGCAAATTGATAGGCCAGGTTAAAGGGGGTCGGTAGCACAAACGATTGAAAGGGCTCAAACCACAAGTTATGCAATTGGCAACCTATAATAATAGGTCAACACACAATTAGAACAACTAAAGTGATCAAAATACCAAAAGCCAAATTTTTATGGCTAAAACCCAAAACCCCAAGATAGACCAATGGTGCCAAGCACTAAGGACACAAGAATGAGCATATTCATGGAAAATTTTAATAGCTGCACCAGTGGCTCTGACTGTGGATGTATGCCCCTTGTGGGCATAGCAAGAAACCAAAATCTTTGGAGAGAATACCAAACACAAAGAGAACCAAAATCAGGGACTTTTCTGGACAAGACAAGAAGATAGAATGGAAAGAAACACACCACACCTATATACAATAATTATAGGACTATACATTGTACATGGAAAAGAGATATTTTAGGAAGAATAGTACTTCAAGAACTATCCATGTACTGACAGTTCTAGAGTCTCACTCGTAAGGGATTACAAGAAGTATGAATCCTCCCCATGTATGTCAACAATTATATATGGGCCTAGCCATAAGGGATCAAACTTTACATGTTTTCCTTTATCTTCCAATCTTGCATTCCAAATAAATACCATCGCTCCTATCTCAAAATTTCTTTCAATTTCCTTATTTTCATAGAGGCGCTTTACTTGAAGCTGCAATTTTTCATTCCTTTTGTGAGCCTCTCTTCAAGTCTCATCCAGTTGATTCAATTCTTCCATCTTGTGTTGCATTTCATCACACACGTCATTATCATATTCTTGGACAAACTTGTACATCTTTAGTAAATTATTTTGTGGTATACATGATTCTACCCCATAGACCAAGTTAAAAGGAAAATAACCAATTGCCTTCTTGACAGTTATTGTGTTAGGCCACAATGCCAACTGCAACTTTGAATACCAAACCTTCTTATTTTTCACAATCACTTGCTTGATGATCTTCATTAAGCTCTTACTGCTGGACTATGCCTGTCTGTTTCCTTGGGGGTGATACAAAGAATAATATGAAACAATTATACCATATTGATTCCAAAAACCAATGAACTCCTTAGACCTAAAACACTTTGCATTATCTGAAACAATTCTCTCAAGCACCCCAAAACTGCTTAAGATGTTATTCATCAAAACATAAATGACCACCCTACTTGTGGCCCTTCTAGTGGGGATTTACTCAATCCATTTGGTAAAATAGTCAGTTGCTACTAATATCCATGCATGTCCACCACTATATTTTTTAGTTATTTCTCCTATGAAGTCAATAGCCCATTGCTGGAAAGGGGCTGGAGTAGACACTGGCCTCAATGGAAAATTACCAGAAAACTTTAACTTCCCAGCAAACCTCTGACAAGAATCACATCTTTTAACATACCTATGAGCATCTTTGAATATAGTAGGCCACCAGAAACCAACTCTTAAAATATTGTGAGCTATTGTCTTGGCCATGTAGTGGCCTCCACAGGCTCCTTTATGTATTTCCACCAATAAATCTTCATCCTGATCACCATCCACACATCTAAGTATGACACCCTTAGGTCTTCTCCACCAAATATCACCATCAATGATGACATAATTAATTTATCATAATTTGAGGGTCCTCTTCTCATTTAGTGGAATAATTTCAAGGCACTGCAATGTCTGAAAATACTAAAAAATTCTCCTATACTAGCCACAAGTTTGCATATTACAGATAGGTGCAACATTCTCTTGTTCTACCTATTTTATTTGATTGGCCTCTAAGTTGGTTTCAACCATTAAATTATCTAGGCCTTGACCCCATACAAGTTTTGTGATCTATATGTAATCATTTAATTCCTGAATCCTATTGATCCATTTGCACCATCTCCCTATAGTCTCATGTTGAGTGAAGATATCTTTAACTATAGTTGTTGGAACATAAGCAACAACAATTGCTCCCATTAACTAAGGCCTAAAATTCTTGATAGATTTTACTAGAGCATACACCTGCTTCTCTGTTATATCATACTTTAATTGTGCGGACTACAATGATTTGCTAAAAAAATGCAATTGGATGTTCAAAACCATCATTGTTCTTCTACAATAGAACCCCAACTATAGCGTTGAAAGAAGAAAAGGTAAACAACTGAAAAGGTTTCAAATAATTAGGTGATTTAAGAATAGGGGCCTACTTGATAGCATCTTTAATAGCTTGAAAAGATTTGGAAGGCTCCTCTGTCCATGCCACCTTTTTCCCCTTTTTCAGCATCTTAGAAATTGGGCAGACGATCTCAACAAAAATTTGTAACAAATCTTCTTACAAAATTAATCTACCTGAAGAAATATTGAATAATGTTTACTTTTGTTGGTTGTGTGACTTTTCAATAGCTGCCTCTCTTTCTGGATCAATTCGAACCCCATCTTTTGAGACAATATGTCCTAGCAGCTTTCCTTGTTTTACTCCAAATGCACATTTCTTGGGATTCATGGATATCCCATATTCCAAGGCTCTAATAAAGATTTTCTCTAAGTGAGAACAACGGTCCTCCTCCTTCTTGCTATGAGTAGTAAGATCATCCTGATATATTGTGAGAAAGAGGTCAATAAAATCTGCAAAAGCTACATCCATGGCCCTTTAAAAATTTGCACCAGCATTCATTAATACAAATGGAATTCTTACATAAACGTATGTCCCCCAAGGTGTAGTAAATGTAGTATTGAACTTCTCATACTCTTTGACCATCACCTGGTTTTAACCAAAGAACCCATCCATCATATAGAGTAATTCACACATTGTGACCTTTTGGAGCATAGCTTCCATGTTGGGCAGTGGGTAATTATCTTTTAAGGAAGCAACATTTAAATTTCTGAAGTCAACACACAATCTAATATCCACGTTCTTCTTTCTTATAGGCACAAGGTTGGAAACCCAGGATGAGTGCCTAGTGGGCTTAATGATTACAACATCCCTTAATTTGGCAAGCTCCTCCTACATTTTGGGTTGCAGGGTTAGATTAATTGGCTTATGTTTCTATCTAAATGGCTTCATATCTAGCTTTAATGGGATTTCATGCTGGAAAAGGTCCTCCCTATATGCTTTGAGGTCATCGTATGACCAGGAAAATACATGTCTATACTTTCTAATTAGGGAAATCAACATGTTTCTAACATGAGGCTTCATTTTCTTACCAATATAAACTTTCCTAGGGGCATTTTTTGTTCCCAAATATATTTCCTCTAAATCTTCCTTGTGAGAAGGTTCCTGCTTAGAACTTGACCTATCAAGGCCATCAAAAAACCTCTCAAGTGCAACCAAGCCTCGGAGAATGGTATTTGTTTTCAACTGAATTATCATTCCCAAATAGGGTCTCTTTTCCATCAACTTTGATTACAAATGAGCCAAATTCAATTTCCTAGCTCTCATACTGATCAATACAATGTAGAAACCTCAAAATGTTAGTGTCATCATCAAATAATTTCTAGTTATAAATATTGTCTGGTATTGCAGGCCTGGTTTGTATTTCTATTTGTAATACCGTCAAAGGTGATTGTTGATGTGTTTTTATGCAGAGGTAATGCATAGGTTCCTCACCTCTCTTGAAAGACAATCTTCCACAATCAAATTGTAGAACACTATCCCAAGGTTTCTAATGTCAAGTCTTGGCAGTGCTTTGAATATCTTAGTTGATTTATGTGATTTACTGGAATCACAAGGCGATCTTTCGAATGATTCACAAAGTGGGGAAGTTGGGTCTAAAAATGGAGTTCTTAGAATGGGAGAGTTGCTACGTGTTTTCTATAGGTTCAAACAAAAGTCTAGAACTCCATTTCAACATCAGATTTAGCTTTATAATGTGCAATGAACCTTACCTAATGCTACTTATTAAATAAAGAAGGAAAAAGAGCAGGGAAGAGAGTAAGTTCCTAGACCTAAAACTAAGAATGAACAATGATCATGGAGGCTTCTACAGTAGAAAAAATCCCTAAATTGGGTTTTGATTGGCCAAGATGAACCTATAGTTACACAAAACTAGTGAAATCTTCTAAGGACTGAATATTTTTAGATTACACACACACATCATGCACATGCAATCGAACTAAGTTGCAACAATAAAGGAAGGAAGCCCAAACTAAATTTTCACAACAACAAGTCATTAACAAGTACCAAAATTATGGGTTGGAAATTCATCAAATACAGTAACAACAAACACCATCATCACTTCCATTCAAGAAATTAACTACTAAACTAATAGGGAGTAGAACCATCCACACATAATGAGAAAACTCAAAAGGAAACACCCATAAAGCATGCAATGTTGCTTTCTATTGCTACAAAATGCTTTTGCACCAGCTGTCCAACCCTTTACAAATGAGGGGGAGACCCCTATTTATAATTTTCCAAAGCCCAAATTAATGGCTAGGATTGAATTACATAGTGTGACCTAGATTTGATTGCACTAGGGCTTCACCTACCCCACAATATTCAACAATTTAAAATACATCTTTTGTTTTTTCCTACTTTGTCTTTTAGTGCATAGGCGCTATAGCAGTTTTGTCCTCTTGCTGATTTCCCTTTTGCTGTAGCTGAAATTGCTTGAAGGTTTCCCTCCTCCCCTGATGGATTTGAATTATTTCTCAGCCAATCGAGTGCATCCCATTTGCAGATTTGTATAATTGTGGAATGGGTCAGATGATCTGATGAGACAAATCCTGACAAATCGTGATCATTTGTTTGGAGGGAGGAAACAACCGCTCTCTCCCACCACCTTCAAGGCCACCCTTTATAGATTTTTCACTAAATTCCTTAACATAGGCCCACTTCTAATGCTAGTTTCGTTGATGGGTGCTACAAGGAAAGGTGGATATAAAATGAATGGTGATAGGAGCTATACACTTTTCCTTGTTCAACTTTCTCAATTGGTCTCCCCGATGGACCTGTGGTAGGTTTCTTGAATCCTGCATACATGAAGTGTTGTAAGTGCTTTCATACATAAATCAAGGAAAATTTTAGTCAAATCATGCAAAATCCTTATTAGATCCATTCATGCATCATCAAAAGATCATAATATTCATATTTGGAGCTCATTTGGACCATAAAAATTAATGTGTGCTCCAAGGTGTGGGAGCCATAGGGTGGAAAGACAACGAATGACGGGCGATGGGCAATGGCAGATGAAAAAGGGAAGGTGGGTGGTAGATGGGAGGAAAAATGACCACGGAGGGATGGCAACCTAGAGGGAAAGTTTGAAATGGCCATGGAGGGGCTGGGTTCTAGGATCCGAAACACTGAGGGAAGACATAAGGAAAAATGATAAATGAGGGATAGAGTTCTAGAAACGACCATGGAGGGGCGGAGTTTTGGAAACGACCACAGAGGGGTCAGGTTCAGGGATCTAGAACACCAAGGGTAGACATAAGGAAAAACATAAAAGGAGGGAAAAAGTTCTAGAAATGACCATAGAGGGGCAAAGCTTCGAAAATGGCCATAGAGGGGCCAGGTTTCGGGAGCTGGAACATCAAGGGAAGACAAAAGGAAAAATGACAAAGGAGGGACAAAGTTCTAAAATTGGCCATAGAGGGGCGGAGTTCCGGAAATGGCCACAAAGAGGTCGAGTTCCGGGAGCTGGAATTCTAGGGGAAGATGAAAGACAAAACAAAAAAGGAGGTACAAAGTTTTGGAAATGGCCACAGAGGGGCGGAGTTCTAGAAATGGCCATAGAGGGGCTAGGTTTCGAGAACTAGAACGTCGGGGGTAGACAAAAGGAAAAATGACAAAGGAGGGATGAAGTTCTAGAAATGGCCATGAAGGGGCAGAGTTCCGAAAATGGCCACGGAGGGGCCAGGTTTTGGGAGCCAGAACACCAAGGGCAGAAAGAAGGCAAAATGACAAAGGAGGGATGGAGTTCTAGAAATGGCCATGGAGGGGCGAAGTTCTAGAAATGACCATAGAGGGGCCGGGTTCTGGGAGCCAAAATGCCAGGGGCAGACAAAAGGAAAAACGACAAAGGAGGGATGAAGTTCCAGAAATAGCCATAGAGGGGCGGAGTTCCTAAAATGGATACATAGAGGCTGGAGTCTGAGAGTGGGAACGCCGGGGGCAGACTGAAGGGAAAATGACAAAGGAGGGATGGAGTTCTAGAAACAGCCACAAAGGGGCCGGGTTCTGGGAGCTAGAACGTTGGGGGCGGACGAAAGACAAAATGAAAAAGGAGGGACAGAGTTCCAGAAACAACCATGGAGGGGCGAAGTTCTAGGAATGGCCACAGAGTGGACACATTCTAGGATCCAAAATGCCAGGGGTGGACGGAAGGCAAAATGACAAAGGAGGAATGGAGTTCTAGAATGAAAATTCTACAACTTCTCAAAACTTAACAAAACCTTGGCAGTTCACTTAAGCACCACAAAAACATCCCAAATCCATGGGAAAATTGTCCCCAAACTAAAAAATGAAGGAAAAGTGAGTCGAGCAAGTAGGGATGAGGCCTAAAGGATGCTGGGGCAACTGGCAAAGGGAAACCCACAGGGGCACTTCCACGAAAGAAAAAGAATTAGCGAAACATAGGTAGGTGAATTTGGTCAGGGGAATTTGATCGTTTGATGACACATGACCAATTTAGGCTCTAGGAAAGGGGCACACAAAATGAGATGGGAGAAAAATAGCCTGTCTAGAGTGAAAAGATGGGGTCCTTGCCCACGGTGGGGCATGTATGCAAAAAATGCATAACAAATGGCGACTTGCTGGGGAAATTCTCTAGAGAATTTTGATGAAAAAATGGAATCATGAACCCAGAATCTCTAGTTCCAATCTTCACACTAGGTAAAACAAGCTAGATGCTCAACCAAAGTATCAAAACCACTAGCTAATCCAACCTTTAATATGTTTAAAATCCAAGTGTGTGCAATTGTCTTAATTCCCATCCTTCAGTTGCTATAGGAACCCAAGATCTGTCAAGTTAAGCTATGTATTTTATTCTAACTCCAAAAGAATCTAGGAAATTACCTCGTTGCCAGTTAGGCATCCATAGCCTTGACAAGGTTGTCGCTATGATTCTCTCAACATTTCTCTACTGCCAGTCAAGTGCCCATAGCCTCAGTAGAGTTGCTCGGATACCCTTGAAAGGATGAATTTATTTTCTTTTGATTTTCAATATTTTTCTTTCTTTCTTTTGATTTGCAATTTTCAATTCTTTTTATTTCAACCCACAAGCATTGAAGCTCATGCTCAAGGCTGAGAATCATAGGGGCACTAAAACAAAATTTTAGATTTTTCACTTAACTATACTTCACAAAGGACCTACAACAACCTCCCAATTCTTAAAATAAGCAAAAGATATTTAAGATTTCAGAATACGTCGGGAATGATATCAACCAAGAACTTCTCCTCTTTGAATCAAACACCTAGATCACTTGACACTAACTAAAGATCCTCACCATCCACTCTGAAAACTTGATTAGATTTCGATGAAGAAATACATAGAACAACCCTAGGTGATAAGTATGTTTGTTGTGTGCACAAATGTGCCCAACCAAAAGTAGAGGGATCTTGAGCAAAGCAGTAGCAAAGAAGCAACATAATGAAAGTAAAGTGAATGGAAAGTGAACACAAAAACTAGCCAAAGTGGGACAATAAAAGAAAATAGAAAAGCAACTACCCTAAAGAAAGCAACCAACAATAAACTAACTATCCTAAGGAAAGCAGGAAAGCAGAGCATTTACAGGAAACCTACACTACCCAAAAATGAGCTATGTACAAAGAAATATTTACAAAGCACTATGTTTAGGCAAGGCGAACTGATATCAACACTCATTGGATTTCATAGTGCATGCACAAGAAAACAAGCAATAGTTATCGTTCTTAACCATGCAAATTTATCTTTATATTCCGAAAAAATAAATTCAATGTTGTAGCACTCAAGTTCAGTAACCTAGTCAGGGAAAATCAGCAATTGAGGAGGCTCGCTAAACCCATAGTTAATCCATAAACATGTTTGTCTCCCGTCATTCCCATAATCAAAATGATAAGTGCATCTATGAAAATTAATAGGAGCAAGCAAGGATAGAACCTGGATTTTGTTGTGTAATTGTGGCAGTGTTTGACAATCGAGAGTGAGCACTACATCATCAATCTTTACATCGGCAATCTCAGGCAAGTATGGTGGAGGGTGAAACATTTTAGGCATCAAGCCTACATAAGGTAGGGAGAATGAGGCAGAAAACACTTCTTCCACATCTTGTGTGGGATCAACAATCCCTATCAGTTGTTGTTTGAGAAGATAGACTTCATCTCATTGATCTTCTGCAAACCTAGTGTCCAGTTGATTGTTTTCCTCAAAAGGTAGCACGTTGTCCCACTTTATTTCCCAAATGTTGTCCTTATTTATGTGGTGTTCAAAGTCGTAAGACAAGGACATGCATGAAATTTTCCTATTGCAGCCATTTAAATATGAAGGATGATCAACAATGATCATGACATAAGGACTCCAAGTTGCATCTTGTAGTCGATTAGGTGCTTCATCTATGTTGGAAGCTATCTCAACACCCCACTTTTGTCTTCTTCTCTTTGCTATTCATGCATATCATCATGACATTCACTCGTTTCCCCTTGTTCACTATCGCTATGGATGGAGAAGGAACCCCTCTCCTAATCCAGAAACTCTAGTGCATCACCGTTTAGAGGCTCAAGGAGTATGTCTTCATCGCTACAGTCTTCTGGGATGTGCTCTTCCTCAGCATGAGTATACCTCTGCAGTACAACTCCCAATGGAAATAAATCATCAATTGATGGCACCTCATCAAGGTGGCCAAAATTTATGATGTTATTTTCCTCCAAAGACTTGCCATAAATCCTATCGTCGATGGTGCACACATGCTCTTCAAGAGGTATAAATTCTAGATGACTGGTGGACAAAATTCTTATTTGATCTACTTCATCACTCAGAAGCTTGATATTGTATTGCCATATCTCTTCTATTGTTGTCCCAAAATCCTCTTGAGGAATAACTATAGCTATGTTGTCACTTGGCTCAAGCTCTTGATCTTCACATTCCATCCTTGTAGTAACTGCAGAAAGTGGTGTGCTTGGTTGGCTTGCTTGTTCTTTGACTTTCTTGATTGCTTCTTGGAACAATCCACATGTGAACTTTGAGTCTGATGAATCATGAATTCTACACCAATTTGGTAGTAGTAGCACCTCCAAATCCATTTGGTATTTCAGCTCTGACCAATCCTTTGCTAATCTGGAGACGATCTGGTGATATATTTACGCTACTGGGTCCTCATCATCACTTGGAAAATAAGCTTGATGGTAGATAGTCATGGCAAGTGGTTGTTCCCACTCCTCCAAACTTTCATTTTCATATTCTCGATCACTATCATTGATGAAGGAGAGGTATTCGAATCTGATTTCACTTATACTCTCGTCAACATTTTCTATTGTTATGAAGCTATCAACCTCTTCCTCTTTCTGATTTTCAACATTTTCATTGGTTGCTCCAGCATCTATTTTTGTGAAGCTTCTTGGTCTGACTTGAAGGTGTTGTCCTCTAGATGCTGATAGCTTCTCTGCCTCATGGGATGACTCATCCTCCTTGATAGTTGGTTGCTCCAACTTTTTCGAACAACCCTTGACTTGGGTGATGATGTCTTCACATGATGGACATGTGAATTCTAAATGTGGTTCATTGTAAAATCTGCACCAGCTTGAGATTAGTACTTCCTCCAATCTTGGTCCATCTTTTCTTCCCAAACATTCTTGGATCATCTCTTCGAATGCCTTAGTTTCCATGGTTGTCAACTCCTCCTATGGGTCTACAAGGGTTAAAGGCTGATAGATTTCCCAAAAGGGAATTTCTCCTTGCAAGACTCTTTTAACTCTATCCAGGATTGTTAGATACTCCAATTCATTATGCCTGCAAGTGTAATGGATCCTAAACTTATCTACAATTGCAAATTGTTGCAATGGCCTCTTCAACCTCCTGTTCAAATTTGCATGTAGCTGAGTGATGTTGATTTGCAAATGTTGCTCCATCTCAACTCAATTTTTTTTTCCTTCAAAATATTTTGATTTTAATCTTCAACATTAAAAGAGATCTCCCTATCTTAGATTTCTTCTTTGAAAGTGTTTGTTTCAACTTCCAACTTTCAGCTTTGTAGCCAGAACATGTCATGCCCTCCTTCTAGCACCAATTTTGTTGATGTGTTTTTATGCACTTCTCAACACAAGTAATGCTTAGGTGCCTCACCTCTCTTGAAAGACAATATTCCACAATAAAATTGCAGAACACTATCCCAAGGTCTCTAATGTCAGGTCTTTCCAGTGCTTTGAATATCTCAGTTGATTTATGTGATTTAATGGAATCACAATGCGGTCTTACAAATGAGTCACAAAGTGGGGAAGTTGGGTCTGAAAATGGAGTTCTTAGGATGGGAGAGTTGTGCATTTTCTACAAGTTCAAATGACAGTCTAGAACTCCATTTCAACATTAGATTTAGCTTTATATTATGCAATGAACCTTGCCTAATGCTACTTATTAAAAAAAAGTAAAAGGAGCAGGGAATAGAGTAAGTTTCTAAACCTAAAACTATGAATGGATAGTGATCATGGAGGCTGCTATAGTAAAAAGACTCCCTAAACTGGGTTTTGCTTGGCCAAGAGGAACCTACAGTTACACAAAACCGGTGCAATCTTTTAAGGACTGCAGATTTTTAGATTACACACACACATCATGCACATGCAATCGAGCTAAGTTGCAGCAATAAAGGAAGGAAGCCCGAGCTAACTCTACATAGCAACTTGTCATCAACAAGTACCAAAAGTATGGGCTAGAAATTCATTAAATAAAGTAACAACAAACACCATCATCACTTCCATTTAAGAAAATAAATACTAAACTAATAGGGAGTAGAACCATGCACACATAATGAAAAAACTCAAAAGGAAATACCCATAAATCATGCAATGTTGCTTTCTATTTCTATAGAATGCTTTTACACCAGCTCTCCAACCCTTTACAAATCAGGGGGAGACCCCTATTCATAGTTTTCCAAAGCTTGAATGAATGGATAGGATTGAATAACATTGTGTGGCCCATATTTTATTGCACTAGGGCTTCACCTACCCCACAATATTCAACAATTTAAAATACATCTTTTGTTTTTTTCCTACTTTGTCTTTTAGTGCCTAGGTGTTGTAGCATTTTTGTCCTCTTGTTGATTTCCCTCTTCTCCTAATGGATTTGAATCATTTCTTAGCCAATTGAGTGCATCCCATTTGTATATTTGTATCATTCTGGAATGGGTCATATGATCTAATGACATAGCTCCTGATAGATCGTGGTCATTTTTTTGGAGGGAGGAAACAACCGCTCCCTCCCACCACCTTCAAGGCCACCCTTTATAGTTTTTTCTCTAAATTTATTGACATAGAATCACTTCTAAAGCCTGATTTATTGATGGGTTCTATGAGGAAAGGTGGATAAAAAATGAATGGTGATAGGAGCTATGCACTTTTCCTTGTTTGGCTTTCTCAATGGGTCTCCCCAACATACCCGTTGTAGGCTTCTTGAATCCTGCATACATGAAGTGTTGTAAGTGCTTTCATATGTAAATCAAGGAAAATATTAGTCAAATATTGCAAAATACTTGTTAGATCCATTCATGCATCATGAAAAGATCATAATATTCATATTTGGAGCTCATTTGGACCATAAACATTAATGCGTGCTCCAAGGTATGGGTGCCACATGGAAAAAAGATGATGAATTGTGGGTGATGGGAAATGGTGGATGACACAGGGAAGGTGGATGACAAACGAGAGGCAAAAAAACCACAGAGGGATGGCGAACCAAAAGGAAAGTTCCAAATGACCATGGAGGGGTTGGGTTTCGGGATCCGGAATGCCAAGGGCAGATGGAAGGAAAAATGACAAAGGAAGGACAAAGTTCCAAAAATGACCATGGAGGGGCAGAGTTCTATAAATTCCGATGGAGGGGTTGGGTTCTAGGAGCTGGAACGAAAGGGGCGAATGAAAGGAAAAATGACAAAGGAGGGAGGAAGTTCCAGAAATGACCACAAAGAGGGGAGTTCTGGAAACGACCATGGAGGGGCCGAGTTCCAGGAGCCGAAACGCCAGGCGTGGATGAAAGGAAAAAAAAAAGGAGGGATGAAGTTCTATAAATGGCCATGGAGGGGCGAAGTTCCGAAAACAACCATGAATGGGTCAAGTTTTGGGAGCCGAAACATTGGGGACCGATGAAAGGAAAAATGAAAAAGGAGGGACAAAGTTTTGGAAAAGACCATGGAGGGGCAGAGTTCCGGAAACGACCATTGAGGGGTCGGGTTCCAGGAGTTGAAACACCAAGGGTGGATGGAAGGAAAAATGACAAAGTAGGAATGGAGTTTTAGAAATGGCCATGAAAGGGAAGAGTTTCAGAAGCAGCCACAAAGGGGCTAGGTTCCAAGAGTCGGAACACCGGGGGTGGACGAAAGGAAAAATGGTAAAGGAGGGATGAAGTTCCAGAAATGACCACAGAGGGGTGGAGTTCCAAAAATGACCACGAAGGGGCTGGGTTCTAGGAGTTGAACTGTTAGGGGTAAGTAGAAGGGAAAATGACAAAAGAGTGATGGAGTTCAAGAAACAACCATAGAGGGGTGGAGTTCTGGAAATGGCCACAGAGGGGCCGAGTTCCAGGAGCTAGAACATCGGGGGTGAATGAAAGGTAAAATTAAAAAGGAGGGATGAAGTTCCAAAAATGGCCATGGAGGGGTGGAGTTCTAGAAATGGCCACAAAGGGGCCGGGTTCTAGGAGTCGAAACACCAGGGGTAGATGAAAGGAAAAATGATAGAGGAGGGACAAAGTTCCAGAATGAAAATTCTACAACTTCTCAAAACTTAATGAAACCTTGGTAGTTCACTTAGGCAACACAAAAAAAATCCCAAATCCATGAGAAAATTGTCCCCAGAGTCAAAAATGAAGGAAAAAGTGAGTCGAGCGAGCAAGGATGAGGCCTGGAGGACGCCTAGGCAATTTGCGAAGGGAAACCTGAAGGGGTACTTCCGTGAAAGAAAAAGACTTGATTAAACTTAGGTAGGTCAATTTGATCAAGGGAATTTGATCATTTGATGACACATGACCAATTTAGGCTCTAGGAAAGGGGCATTCAAAATGAGATGGGAGCAAAGCAGGCCATCTAGAGTGAAAAGAGGGGGTCCCTAGCCACGACAAGGCATGTGTGCAAAAAATGCACAATAGTGACATCATCAAGTTTAATAGCTATGTTGGCTAATAAGTTAGCCTTGACATTCTGCCCCCTCTCGATCCATTCAATTCCAAAAGCATCAAATGTCTCAATAGTGTCCCACATTTCATTCCTATACTGCCTAATTCTTTTATCCTTTGCTACCAAATGAGATCTAATCTGAGAGACAACCAACTCAAAGTCCCCCAATAATTTTAATGCCTTGATACCGTGTTTTGAAGCTAACTTCAAACCAAGTAGAAGAGCCTCATATTTAGCAACATTGTTAGTACAAGAAAATTGTAGCAAGAAAGAGTACTTGAAAGTTTTACCTTGAGGGGAAGTAAAAATGACTCCTACTTCTGAGCCTTCTTTGAAACATGCCCCATCAAAGTACATTATCCACAAGTCATTTTCTGATGATACATTCAGTACTTCCTTGTCAATAGGTGCAAACTAAACTTCTTCTTCTGATTTATCCTCCTCAACACGAAAGTTTTCCAAATCTCTCTCCACAAAATTTATTCTGATAGGCTCCAATGGCTCCTCCACATTCTCGATCATGTGAGGGGCTCTCTCTTCCCTATTAAACTTAACATCCCTCTACTCAATAAAGATAGTAGAAAAAGATAATTCATACTGTATACTTCCTCCTATAGAATCACTCCAAGGCCGAGATAACACCATCCCATAAGTAGGTGGGATATCCACCACTGTAACACTCATATGTAACTTCTTAGGGAATGCTTCCTATCTGTATGGAACATCATTTGTAATCCATATAACAGGCAGTTCTCTAGAGTCCATTGGATAGAATTTACCTTATGTACTATCTACTTTCAAGCCCATTACATGCATTATCTTCACCAACATCACATTATTAGAAGCTCCAAAGTCAATCATACAATTTCTTAGAATTTTTCCATCAATGATCAAACTCCAGAAAAAAGGATTCACATGATTGGGGTTAGTTGTGATGGTAGTTCCCAAATATATTTGAGGTTTGTTAGTGGTAACTTCTTCTGTAACACCTTTCTTTTCCTGATCCTTATTTGACTCAGTTTGATCAGTTATCACCTTACTCTCTTTACTTGTAGGAATGTTATTAATAAGTGCAACAATATTATCCTTATTTTCATCTATTCGCATCATTTTTAAAAATGGGACAGTAACCTTGACTTGGGAAAGTACTTGGAACATATCTATTATAGTATATTTTAGCAATTCAAGAAAAATTATAGCTTCAAATATTACCTTCTTGTTTCCTCTTGGATTTTTATCAGCATGAAGGTGTTGATCATTGACCTTAATATTTTAGGAGGTGGATTCACCATTTATCTTGGTTTTATCCCCTTTCTTTGCCCAGATCCTAGGTTCCCTAATTTCCTTGGGCTTTGGATCTATATTCTTTGCCTCCATCTTGATAGTTGCCCCTGTTGCATACGTCTCCTTTACAAATAGACTACAGGGTTTTCTTGAATCCCCTGGCATAGTTCTATTCCTTAACTATATATTCTTTCTTACCCTAGTAACCAAAGAAACTGTATACTTTTCAATCTCCTCGTTAGATGGTCTCCTCAAAATAGTATTATCTATTTCAAGTTCATTCAAAAAACAATCATCATATTCTTCATTTGAAAATATTTGTTGGTGATGTACATCATTTTTTTGCCTTTGTATATCAACATCTCCTCCACATGGCTCATCATCCAAGGAATAGTCCTCATAATAAAAATTAGACGAAACTAGCAATACATTGGTCATTACATACTGATCATGGGGATATTGAGCCTCTCCCTAGTCACCTTGGGACTCCACCACTGATTGTGCTACTGCACATTGTTCTGAACAATGTGGCATCTCACACACCTCACACTATGGAAAATTTTATGTTACATTTGCAGATTTATTTTGTAGGGGATCAGGTGGGATTTGATTATTCCTCTGATTTCCTTGTATGGGCTTCCCATTATTCCAATTAGTGTTATAAGGATAATCTTGTAGCCTAGGAGGCCTTTCATTCCTTTGGAAATGGGGCTTGTCATTTTTTTTGTTTTCTTTTGTAGCAGGGTAAGAACCTGATCTATATTTTCATCAATATTTGTGGCCTCGCTAACCTTCCCAGTCCAATTTCTTGTACCTTTGGAAGCTTTGGGATCTTCCCTTCTTCCCACTTTTATAAAAGCTTTTCTATTGTTCTCAATATTTACTGCCATCTTGTATGCCTGTCTTAAATTCTATGGATATTTATCTCTTAGTAGATAACACATGTTGCATCATAAGAATTACAATATACAACTAGGCATGTATTTTCATTGGGCCTTAAATATTTAGATGTTGGATGTTGTGGTTATGTTGCTGATATGTGGTTTTCATTTAT
Source organism: Sequoiadendron giganteum (assembly GCA_007115665.2). Lineage (NCBI taxonomy): Eukaryota > Viridiplantae > Streptophyta > Pinopsida > Cupressales > Cupressaceae > Sequoiadendron > Sequoiadendron giganteum. Next base: position 880,191,063 of record CM021100.1, on the reverse strand, counting down.
GTCAACACTATTAGCATGGATGATTCTTAAGGTTGTATATGTCGAGGATATTGAGAAAATTGTATCAAACATATGTGTTGGCAGCCAGTGAAGCTAAAAAGGTCATAATGGTGAAATGTTATATACATTGATATTAAGGTGTTGCACGCTTATGAGTTTATTTTTGAACCTATCTAGTATGATGTCTAGAATTTTCAGTGGTATGCATCAAATATTTGTGTAAGTAGAGTGTTCTGATGTTCCTATAGTCATTATGGTACTGTACCAGTTGCTTTTGGAAGAGGAAGTTGGAATTTTGGTAATTCCAGTTGTTGTGTATGTTCTTGTGATGTTCATGGATGATTCTAGATCATGTTCTATCTTTGTTGCATGTCTGTGCTACTTGGTGTGATCGTGGTTGAAGATTTTTCTGATGTATGTTCGGGTTTTTATGTTCTTGGCCGACATGATGGTGGTAGCATGTTATGGATCCTTATGGATTAATTTCTTGTTGTTTGTCATGTTTGAGGATGTTGGTTTGGGTCCAATCTTTGTTGTGACCGACTTGTGTTGGTGCGCATAAATATTTATTGATGTATTGAGGTCGGTAGTTATAATTCATCTATTATTTGTGGCCGATGAAGTTGTTGATGTAAATCCATATAGCGAATATATAAGCAAGGTTGATTTGTGGTATGAATGTAAGTGGGTGGTGTATGCTCAAGTGTACAAGTGATGTACAAGTGTGAATAAAGGTCAAATCATTCAAGATCAGAGAAAAATGTGAAAGAAGATTGAGCAAAGTGTATGTGCCTAACTAGAACTGTCATCAAGCTTTCAGAGAAGTTATTTTCTTAGTTCATCCCACTTAGATGGTTTTAATCTAATTGTATTCCCTTTGAGTAGTGATCTCTAGGTAGTTTTCTTCAATGCAAGTGCATTCCTTATTCATTTTTCATTATACTTTTAATAGGGTATAATTGTGGATTAACCTCCACTATGATTTTTCCCCTAACAGGGTTTCCACACAAAATTATTGGTGTTATGTGTTTTTGATGTGTTGTGTAATTCTTTCTTTCACTATTATTCATCAGATCTGGAATCAAAGGTTAATAGTTTGATTAAAGTTTTTGATTATTTTACAACTGATTCACCCCCCCCTCTCAATCGTATCTTCTTGTTTTTCCAACAATAGGAACTCTCATCATAACTTTTTGAAAGCGTGCATTAAAATCAGGAACCAATTCATGCATCCTTTGGTCATATTATTGAAATCGTTCACTTTGAACCTGGGATCAGTCTGATCTCCATATTTCTCCCTAAAGACCTTGTAAAAGGCATCTCTAGAGTCAATACTGGCATCTAGAAACCCTCTATACCAATCTCTAGCATCCTCAACCAATGACTACATGAAATATTTCATTGCTACATCATCATCCCATAATTCAAAGTCTTCAACAAAACTCTGGAAATCTTTCAGATGATCTTCCCCACTAAAAGCATTATTACCAGTAAAATTTGGAACATGTTTGTGTGCATTGTTAGGGATTGGATTTGGGTACCCTCGAATGTTGTCAAAACATAGTTGTCTATATGTATCAACATGGGGTGCTCCCCTGGCATGTCTATTTCTGTGGATATCTTATTTCTCAATATTCTTCTTATCACCTGACATATCCTTTTGTATTTTTTCCATTACCACCATCTCTTCCATTTTTATCACTACTTCCTTCCTCATCCTCCAAGTAGGAACTGCCATTTTTATGACCACCTTGGTTACCACCACCACCCCCTTTAGGTGTTTTCTTTTCAAAATTCTTACTTAGTGACTCATTTTCACTTTTTCCTAAACAAGGGGCCTTAAGGGTAGGTGTAGACATCTTCAGGAAAGCAATATTTATTGCCATCTCGACATTGGAAACCTCTATCTCTTCCTTCCTAAATTCTTCCTACAATTGATCATTTATCAATTGTAGTCTTAGGAGTTCAAGGTTTGGGAGGGAATCTAATGATCCAGGATCACATTTGACCCCTTTTTCAGCACCAATGTTGGTTTCAATGTTGGCATTAGTATTGTTTTTAGAATTAAATAAACCGTGGGAAATTTTCTTGGATTGATCCATGGGAACTTTCCCATGATCCCCAAAGGTTTCCTTCTTGGATCCAACAGATGGGTCAGAGGCCTTAGTGTCTAGGATAGAAAACATATATGTAGTCATAGTAGAGGTCCCCATAGAAATTGTTCCCTTAGGCACATCATAGGCCCTTTCCACAACTACCTTAGCTACCTTTTCTTCAAAGGATTTTCACTTAGCAGCATCTTCTCTCATTCTCTCCACTTTTTACCTCTAAGAATTTATCTCGAGCTGATTGGTTAAAATATTTCTAGATACTCTTTTCTTTTCTTTTCCCTACTATTCTTTGCCTCCTGTAACTTCTTTTGTTCTTCAATCAATGCTTGCATATCCTTATCTATATCAGTTTCATTTTTGAGGATATCTCCTGCCTCACTTGGAGCAGGAGTGTAATAAGGTTGATCTACCTGATCTTCATCCTGAGGAAAAGGTGCCTCCTCATCAAGAGATAATCCTCTTGGTTTGAAATTTTATCCCATGAAAAAAGACATAGCACCAAGTGTCATGGCTTCTAGGAACTCCTTATCTTGTTCCTAGAAACCCCATCTTTCTTCTTCTCTAGATATGTTATATTTAGTCTCATGAATATTTTCAATAGGAAAACTACCATGATCCACATTAGAAACAAAAAATTCAAACAAGTCCCCACTGATAATAGCACTATTTACCTCAACATTCAAAGTGGGAGATGAAACTGGCTTACCCAGTGTGCCATTTACTTTAACCCATTATTTGTCCTTTCCAGGTTCGAGTTCTAGCATTGGCTCTGGGTTCTTCTTTGAATAGCTCCTAGTCTTCTTCATGGTTCTTGGTGCATGAGGATCTTTATTCACATGTTGCTTTTGAGAATTTATATGAATATTGGTGTTTGAGATATCAGAGTTGCCACCCAAGATGTTAGGAATTATGAAGTGATTGCACTTCACTTTTACACTCATGAATTTTGACAAGTTCCTAAACATTACCTGATACACTGACAAAGAATGAACAAAGACTAGACTCACGCACTAGACATGACAAGTGTAACCAAAAGTTAAACCAATTATTCTTTTGTAATGAAGAATATCGTGACACTTGACTCTGACTGTACCAGATCTACATTAGAGACTTTGAATTTGATAGGTCCCTAACGGAGTCACCATTCTATTGGTGTTTTTTATTACAATCCAAGCAGATTTCCTCAAAGCTTTTATGAATTTTCCACGCCCAATAATGAAAGCTTGGGAAATGATTGGCCAACTCAACGTGAAGAAGAAATAATGCTAATTCTCCTACACTTCGGGCTCTGTGACACTCAGGAGGGAGATTCCCACAATGTGCTTCTCACAAAAAATTAAACAATTTTAAACACACATTTCATATGAATAGGTAGATTCTCCATTGACACTAAATGGATGAAATCCTTCAAGGAATTGGAGATTCCTTCAAATACTCAAGTCCTATTAGCAAAGAACTACAAACAGAACAAAGATAGGACGATAAGAAATATTTTGAATAAATGTTCTAAAATCAAATCCAAAGACATGAGAAACACAACCATTGTTCAGATATCAATGCCATATCCTAAGGTATGGATTCAAATAAGAAAGAGCTGAAGTACAGCGAAAATTTCATCTTAAACATTTTTTATCTATATGAATTGCATTACAATCCACGTATCTATACCAGAAACCTATTACTACTTATGAATCTAGCTTCCAACCTGCATGAACTTGCACAATAACTGAAGCATTTAACTAATCCTTTAAACCAGAGCTACCATTAAAGTATAATTCATAGTAAAGAACAATGAAAATCAACTAAACCAGTCATTGACCAATATTTCATTAATAATTCATTTAAGATATCATAAATGGAGAGAATTCATATTCAAAACAAACATGCCTAAGAACCCGATAATTGACCAAGTTCTTCTATTTAACTCTAAATCTTAAAACATGGACTCAACATTCATACTCTCTATATTACAAAATTCTACTCTCTCAAATCTTAGATTCAACAAAAGACCTAGTACCCTGGCCTAGAATTCCCTTTTATAGAATAAGGGAGCAAAAAAAGCTTCAAGCCGAAACATACACATGTCCACTTTTTATTGGGTTGTAATCCCCTCATACAGTTACATTTTCATCTTGCAATTGGAGGGAAAATACATAAGAAAAAAGTAATCATCAATTATTGTGGAGAAGAAAACCCACCCTCTGAAACACAACTCGTTCACATCAAAGGCATCTTTAATCATTGTAGCACTTTATTCCATCTTAGCAACTATTCTCATCAACAACTTGTACCTAGATCCAGGAGAAGTATGTGTATTTTCAAATATAACTTCTAAGGCCAGACCTATATTATACTTGACCAATTCATGCTTCTTGACCCTAGTGCTCATATTACAAACTCATCAGTGAATTCCCTTTTCCATAATTCAAATTCCCCCTCAAATGGCCACTTGAAAGCAATAACTTGATTAATTTTATCTCTATACTAAGAAACTAATAACAAAAGATAGTTTCTCAAGTGTATTATCCAACATACCAATATCAACATTCTTGCATATTTCATCTATCTGATTTATCATGATATTATTCATTTGGTCCTTCCAAACCTATAATGTCTTAACTTTATCATGTTTATGTTGGATCTGTGGTAATGGAGTTAGGTCTAATTCATCATACTTGGCTTTTAATTCCTTGATCCTTAATTCCATAGGAGCAATGTATCCCTGGAATGTTTTCTCCATAATTCCCTTAACAAATTGATATGTTGGCTTAACCGTGGGATACTTATCCTCCTGTTGCTTTGCTCCCACCTCCATGAATTTTAATTTCTCAGCTCTAGGGCTCCATCTATCTAGTAGTGGGGTAAGCAACTCTTTATCCCTTGGGAACATTTTGAGTTCTTGCAACATCAAAGCATAACTTGCATTAACACTATTTAATTTTCCTTGGAATTTCTTGTTCAAGTGTCTCAATATAGTATCTATAATTACTGAATTTCTATTCAATGTTGATTTATGGACCTATTGCAACATCTCTTTATACTCCTCAACCTAAAAGAATAATTTTTCCCTTGAGAGTCCTCCACATGGGGTATTAGCCCCTTCAATTGTGATGGGCACATGTCCCATATTATATGGAATGCTAGCTAAGGAATGTACCTGTGAAGAAGGATGAGGTTACTTCACTGGTGGGTTAGAAATAGTGTGACTAGAGCTAGCTTTCCCTTGAGACTTCAATGTATCCATTTTCTATTTCATTAATGCCAAGTCAGTCTCTAGATATGCAATGATTTGTTGACTCCTATTATGTTCGATAATAAGGTCATTGTACTGGCCCCTCAATAGTTTCCCTAGTGAACTTGGCAACATTCACTACCATATCTGCAGCCCCCAATGCTACAGTATCAACAACTCTTCTTACAACCAAGTGACCATTGAAATCATATGGTTCTACAACAATTGGCTTCCTAGACCCGGTAGATAAAGACCAAATTGCAAAGGCATCTCATTCCTCACTAAAGGTTGATTCTTTAAGTGCCAATGTATCTTCCTCCTTGGTTGCAAGAAGTGGCCTATTGGCCCTTCTTATTGTATCGAATACCACAACATCAAAAATATCCCACTCAAAAAGTAACATTACTCCCCTCTTTTGTACCAATACTCTGCCTTGTTCTAGTGTCATTTCTTTGAAAATCTCCCTCATTTGCATCCTGACATTGGATTGAATGACTTTCTCTGGGATATTTGGGTGTAAACTTCTTTCTTGATCTACCTTCTCCAAATATAGTGGAACATGTGCCCTTCAAACAAAATCCTTAAATGCATTTGTTTTGGTAAAAGAGTCATCCATCATGAATTCCCTACATGCCTCCATCCTTAGGTCATCACTATTGGTTATCCCTCTTATTTCATCTTTTCCAAGCCTCAAAGAAACTGCACCAAAACTTGATGAGATGTCTTGTGCAAAATATGGCATTCCTTGTTGCATATCATCAAGTGTTACCATGATTTATTCATCATCTTTGTAAGGATAATCAACCACCCCTATCCCTTCAATTTTCTATCTCTTTGGTGATGGAGGCTGCGTTGGAGAATAGGGAATTGGAGGGGAATCTAGATCAACAATATTAGGCAATAATTTCCCTAAAGATGAAGGTACTAATTTCTTGTGTGACATTACTCCAGAATTTTCTAAAGTAGTAGGAGTGAGCCTAGTTTTTTCTTCAACCGTCATTCCCTTCTTTCTGGATTATACCCTAACCTTTGTTGGAGGCTGATAAGTAGGTCTTTCCTCTAGTTTTATTTTAGGGTATTCTTCCACAACCTATTCAGCCTTCAAGACCCCCACCAAGCTCTCAAAATTATGAATAGCATACATAGCCCTATTCAACTCACCATTGATATTTGGCATGGGATCATATGCAGTTCTATTTTCTTGCTTCTTCTTCATCATCTCAGTAAAAGCTATGTATTTTTCTTTTCTTTCCTCCTGCATTTGAAAATCAAGAATGTTCCTGATAATATCCTTAGGAAAATAGAAATTATGAACAAAGATTCCAATCTGGTGCTTTGCCTTCATTTGAGAAATGAAACCATTAGGATCATGATTCCTAGGGTGTACATTTTTCAACCCATAGGCCTAAGAAATGTCCAAAAATCTTTCCATCCTCCTTTTTCCATGAAAAAATTAGAAAATGTTGTCACAAGAAAGAAGGATCTCTTCTTTTTCTCTATCGACAAATGTGTATCCTAAGCACATCCCAATTGTCTCATGATTTTTGGAAACCCAATTTTCAGAGGCGCATCCCTAGGCAAAGCATATGGGTTAACATTGGTGCCATATAACTTGAAAATGGTTGTATTATAATAAAGGATAATGTCTCCCCAGTTATGTGTTAAAGCCAAGTCAGGTCTCCTTTCCATTGGCCTCAAGAAATCATTAATCTCATTTGGAATCTTGGGTGGATTATAAACAAGGGATCTTCTCAATTTGGACCTAAAAGCATTATGCAACACCACATAATCAAAATTACGATCATGCCTATCAATAAATTTGGTCCAGTGTTGGACATGCATGTCAATACCACCTTCCCTCTTCTTCAATTAAAAATTCTTCCCAAAATTTTCCTCGTCTTTGTATAGAAACATGTGCATCAATAGGGAATTCCATCAGAAACCAACAAGGGTTTTTCCTTCTTTAAGAGCCTCTAGAAACTCATGCATTTTGTCTGCCAGATAAGTGGCGAAGTCATATACCACATTAAAACCTAGATGCTAAAGATTTACAACCATGTACATGAGGTTAGTAGGTAGGGTATTTTTCAAACTAATACTAAGAACTTGACACAAGGAACAAACTATCTTCCTGAAATAGTTGCAAAAGTAGTTTATAGGAAAAGGCACTGGCTCATTCTTGCCAATCACTATCTTCTTCTTATTCTTTCCAGTTCCTATGGTTTCCAAATGAGGTTTTAGTAGAGAATTCCTAAAGAAACACTTAGTATTTTTGTATTCTTCTCTGAAAGTCAGAAGGTCAATGCGAACCATATCTTTATTCCATTCATGTAGATCAAAAATCTCTGTAATCTCCTCCCTAGTTATTTTTACCATTTTTGCACCAGAATATGTCTTGACCACTTTGGTTACAAGGTCATACCTCACAACAAAATCCTTTAACAAATCTACATCAAGATAAAAATTTGGGACCACCAGCTTACCGAGATCCAACCTTGAAGGGTTACACAAAGGAGCACACAAATTCCTATTCCCAAACTAATTTGAGAACAATTTCCATCTCGTATATGGTACCTCTACATCCTGAATTCACACTATTGGTAGAGGGTTTTAAAAAATCTATGAAATATTGGGAAAAGGACCTAGTAGAGGTTTCAAAACCAAAGCTTCGGGCCTTGGGTGTCATTTGTACAAGAAAAACTACAATTCAAGCTAGGGTTTTGAAATATCAGATAGTTATAGGATGTAGCTTATGCCTTATAGCCTCAAAACAAAATACTTCACAATTCAAAAAGCTTCAGAAGTTATTTGGACAAGCTTTAAAATTCTTCTAAAGAAAATGAACCAATACAATATTTTAAAACAAAGAAAAACACAATTGATACTTGTCCTCAAGAAATCACAAGATTTTTGAAAACACAAAATGTGGTGTATACGTTACTTATGGTTTTGCTTGTAGGGCATTTTAATGGTAGTGATGTTGAGTTTACATGAAAATAGCTCACCTTGCTTGGTACCTTGGAATTCTTCTTCGATGTGGAATTATGCACAAAAATAGCAATTCAATGAACTTTTAGCATTAAATTCTGGTGGCGTAGTCTGAAATCCACCATTACTATTCACTCGCGCAAGATAAAATGAATATAGTACAACACCAACTCATTTTAAATACTAGTCATTGATTTGAATCCATGTAGGTAAGAAAAAGCGACTTAGATTGAGTTAGTGTGGTTTGAAACTGCCACGTTCTCTCACCAAATTCTAGGCGAATGAAAATTCACCTATGGGACACCATCTCAGCATGAGCGGGTCCCACTTCAATCATCTCATACTCAGCATCAATGTCCACACGTCAATATTTTTCACACCTTGCAATATTATTAAAATTGGTGTTTTAATTGCGTGAGGTTAGCGAGGAACAACCACAATGCATCGTAGCAGGACGACTATCAATTTCAATATCCTTCATCAGCAAGTGAACAAGGATTGTGCCCCACAATCATAGGCAACAAATGGAAGCATCTCACATACCTTGCAAAATTGTTGTGATGTCATTGAAAACATTGTGAGGCCACTGGGGAATGGTTAGGATTTAACCATTTCATCTGATGGTTAGAAAAACTGCACATGCAATAATTATTATTCATAAAAGGGGGACTGACTAGGCGGATGGGGAAATAACCCTCGAGGCAGAAATTTTAGACATTAGTCTAAAGTTATAACATTTATCAACCCGACATTAAGAGAAAATTTAAACGTAGTCCTAGCGAATCAAAATTGATAGGCTAGATTAAAGGGGGCCGGTAGCAAAAATGACTAAAAGGGCTCAGACCACAACTTATACAACCGATAACCTATAAAAATAGGTCAATGCATAATTAGAATAGCTAAAGTGATCAGAAGACCAAAAGATAGAGTTTTATGACTAAAACCTAAAACCCCAAGATAGACCAATGGTGCCAAGCACCAAGGAAACAAGAATGAGTATATTTGTGGAAAAATTTTAAGAGCTCCACCAGACTCTATTTTAAGCCATACAAATATTTCTTCAATTTGTAGACTAATTTACTTTCACCTTTCACCACATAGTGCTCTGGTTATGTCATAAGTATCCTCCTCCAAGTCACCATGAAGGAAAGAAGTTTTCACATCCATTTTCTCAACCTCTAAATCATAAGCAGTAGCAATAGAAATAAAAAATATTATGGATTCCATTTTTGCAACAAGAGAAAATATCTGACCAAAATCAACACCCTCACCTTGAAAGTAACCTTTTGCAAGAAAAATTTCTTTGTACTTCTCAATGCATCCATCTGAATCAATATTTTTCTTGAACACCCATTTGCAACCAAGAAGTTTTCTTCCTTTAGACAATGGTACAAGATCCCATGTATCATTCTTTTTCAAAGCTACCATTTCTTCATCCATAGAAATCTTATAGGATTCTTCATCATTCATACCTAATGCCTCTTCTACTGATCTAGGTTCATCCATATTAGTATTCAAAGAAAAAATACATCTCCAATCATCAGGTGAATACCTTTTAGGTGATTGTATGTGCCTTGTAGACCTACGAACAACCTGAGTTGGAGGTTCTTCCTCCTCTTCTAAATATTTAGAGCTAGATGAGCTCTCTTCAACTTCTCGTCTATCCATGGGCCTTGATTCAACTCTCTTAGGTGTAGAAGGAAATTGAATCAAATCTTCTAGTTTACTTTGTTCTGGCTGAAATGTAGCAGAAGAAGGCTTAGTTTCTCTAAAAATAACACTTCTACTATGCATTACCTTCTATGCAACAAGATCTTAAAGCTTGTATCCTTTCACTCCAAAACTATATCCGATGAAGATACATTTCACAACCTGGTTCTCCAACTTTGTTGACTTCTCCTTTGGAACATGTGCATATGCCTCACAACCAAAAGCTCTAAGATGTATTAATGAAGGTTTTCAACCCAACCATGCCTCTTTAGGCATCTTATCAACAAGATTTGATGTAGGAGACCTGCTAATTAGGTAACAAGAACTGGAAATAACTTGGGCCCAAAACCTTTATTCTAGACCAACACCACTCAACATACTCCTAGCCTTCTTGATTAGTGTCCTATTCATTATTTATATAGATCCATTCTATCATGGAGAATATGGAGTTGTCTTTTGTCTATGAATACCACAATATTTATAGAATCTATCCAAATCATTAAAGAAAAATTCACTGCCATTATCAGTCCTCAAAATTTTATTTTCTTTCTACTCTGCAACTTAGCCATTGCTTTAAATTCTTTAAATCGAATGAAAAATTCAGATTTACTCTTTATAAAATATACCCATGTCCTTCGACTATTAGATCATCAATAAATGAAACATAATATGTGGATTTACCAATTGAAGGAACATCTATAGGACCAAAAACATTAGAATGAATAAGATCCAATACACCAAAAGATTTATGAGAACTCAAGTAAAACTAAATGCGATTTTTTTTTCCATAAATGCAATGCTGATAGAAATAAAATTAAAGATTACAATCAAACAAAACTTCAACAAGGTTTTTATTTTTCAAGGGACTTAGAACCTTTTCTCCAATGTGATCAAGTCTTTGGTGCCATAACAAAGTTTTCTCTGTAGGTAAATTTTATTCAAAAAAAAGAGCACCCTTTGGTACCCAAAATACATGACCATCTGTTGAAGGTGAAACCCTTACTTCTTCCATAGACTTGCTTTTCACGGAAGTACTATTGCACTTAGTAGTGCATGCATCAAGATTATACAATGTGTCACAACTACCACCTATAGCAATCACCATAGAACCTCTGACCATCTTGCATTCTTCATTAAAAAATACTACCTGCACACGTACATCTATTAGTTTTCTCATAGGTGAAATTTTTTGTGCTAAACCAACAATATGCAACACACCATTAATCCTTTTTGTTCTACCATCAAGAAACCTAATTTTAACTTGACCACATCCAAAAATTTCTAAATGGGAATCATCACCCAAGTACAACTTACCTCCATCAAATTCTTCATATTGAAAAAACCAATCTCTATTAAAGGTCATATGGAAAGATGCACCTGAGTAAATTAACCATGCATCATTACCTACACAATTTTCCAAATCTGCAATGAATGAATCACCATCTTCCTTCTCTGACTCAAAATTAGAATAATTTTTTTTTTCTTTCTTATTTTCTTCTTTGCAGTCCTTGCGAACATGTTCAAGCTTACCACAGTTCCAACAAATAACTTTGGAATTTCTAGGAGAGTTAGATCTCCCCTTGGACTTGGATTTTCCACACTTCTCATTCTTCTTTCCTTTTTCCTTAGGTCTTCCATGAACATTCAGGACCTCCTTGGCACTGATGGATTGTAATGCCTCACCAAAGAACCCTAATGGAAAACACATCTAACTACAAAATTTTGGTCCAATTTTTTTTTTTGAAAAGTGAAATAACATGAATTGTAAATCATATCTAAACATAACATAAAAGTTAAGCTATGTCCTCTAAGGTTCTATGACTACATTACAAACATATTAATTTTCCAATCTAAACATACGTCATGGATTAACTATCCTTAAGAGTTCATTTTAAATCCAAATCATTAAATGGGTAACACATACATTCCATATATAACATCAGACCAATAAACATCAATGATAATATAATAATTACCAATGAGTACATATACATTTTATCTTACATAAGAGTACATCATTACATTGCTTACAAGCTTGCATCAATGATTCCTTGAATACAACATAAAGAATACATCAAGATCACATTAAATGATACAAACGAAATAAAAGATCATTACATAACATAAGAAACTATCTCTCAAACTGGTACAAGATCCATAATCTGGTACATAAGGTACATCCTCCATGCTCACGAACGACAGCCAGAAAACCCAATGGAGGAAAAAGCACAATCCACCCAACCATGTGGAACCCTAAGGTCCACCCCCCGTGCTAGGAGATAACAATAAGGTCCTGCTACACAAAACAATCAATAAGATGGTAGAATAACACAAAGGGATAGCATGACTCCAACAGATAAAGTGCAACATAACATCTCACAAAAGAGTCACCGCTTCCAGAGGTGCACGACAACAAAGGGGAACACTAGACTAGGGAATGCTAGGTTGATATAGTGGAGAGTTTCATCGCATTTAAGCTAATGGTTGAGGAAAATAATGTATTCAATTCATTATGCACCTCCTCCTCATCATCTAAATTAATCACAATAGGAGGGAGTGATCCCACAATAATGGGTTACACTTTTTGGCCAAACTTGACACTGAAATCAACATTTTTCACTAGATCTTCACTTTCTTACACATTTAGCATCTAAACCATTAAGAATTTGAAGATGAATCAAGTGATTTGTGATATTTTATGTGTAAATTATAATTATATATATATATTTTTTAAATTAAAAAATAAATTGTGAATCCTTTTATGTAATTTTTAATAACTTATTTTTCTACTAAACAACATTTTAAAAAGTGTTGTTTACTTCAGACTACATAATTTTTTTTATAGAAATGATACAATTCTAATTTTTTAAATATAGATTTTTCACGCCAATATCTAATACATGGATATTTTAAAATAATTTTTTGTTACATATTTTTTTTTTAATAAAAATTTCAATTCGGAGTAATTATAATTTGGACAGAGGTGTACTTCGAGCCACATAACTTTTTTGTATGCATTTGAATTAAATTATTATTATTATTTTGGAATAAGGACACTAGTACCTAGTGCACATGTATTTTTTAGAATTTTTTTCTCTATTTTCCTATTTTTTTGTATTTGTGAAACAAAGAACTTGATGTTCATTGAAAAACCTACATTCACATGAAATAAAAATAATATATTTAAAATTATACTTTTTGGGAAGCTTATAATAAGTGTCACATACTTACAAAACATAAATTTTAAATGAGTTCATTTGATCACCCAAAAGGTAAATCAAAAGTGGTTTTTTATCAACATTTTGATAGGTGTAGAGGAGACTCCATTATAGGTATAGTTTAAAACTAATAGGGTTCTATCCAAGAGAGCTTCATCTAAGGGGGTTTGATAAAACCATCTTTAATTAAAATTATTTAAGTGGAACCTTGAAAGTCTTAAATCATTATATTATTTTAGAAAAAAATCAAGATGTCCTATAAAGTGTAACCCATTATTGTGACAACACCCGCGGTCGAATGATAATTTCCAAAGAAGGGTTCAACTCTTTTTATGGTTGCATTATAGGATATTTTTATTTTAGGAAAGGGGTAGAGTCATCATGCATTGCTTCATTCAAGTTTGGATCTTGAGTTTCTTTGTTTGTTTCCTCATGTAACCCATGGTAAAGGGAACAACATCTACGCCTATGCTCTCTAGCACATATTTTCTTTTAGTTCTATTTTCAAGTTGTGTTTGTGTAGGAGTAGGTTGATAAACCATAGGTTTATTTTCCTCTCCAAGGGGAGGAATGAAGGAACCACGAGAGTTTGTTTGATCACTTTCTCTTTAACTTTGTAAACTTGTTTCATTCTAGGAGGCATGATGGGATTGTTTTTATTATCTCTTGGTGTATTGTGTGAAGTAGGTGAGGTTTTTGTCTTAAATTGGTCTTTCTCTTTTGGAATTTATTTAGGTTCAATCATGGTTTCATCAAGGATAGTAGGCTCAATGGTGGGTGGAGTCATGTTTTAGAGGGATAATTCAACTATTTTCTTTTCCTTGAAAATTTGGAAGGATTTGAAAAAGAAGTCTTCTTGTGGTTTGATAGATTCTAAAAGGAAGAAAATGGTTCTACTTTCCTCCTTAGGGTTTAGGAACTAGGAGGATAATTTTCACTCAATTTTGCTCAAGAACAAACCCTTGAGATCACTTTGCAAAGGAGAAAGAGATCTTTCAAGAGAGTTATCCTAGGAGCTAAATACAATATAATAAGGCTTTTTCCAACAAGTTTAGACTTGGAAACAATAATGAAATTCAATATGCAATACAAAATCTGATTGAATGTAAACTAACACTAGATGACCTAGAAAAGTGAATGAAACAACACAAAAAACTACAAAACAAAATGTGTGCACCTCAAAATATGGAGGAGGCTGAATGGAGGTTTGAATCACTAGAAAATATGCTTTTACTATTGACTGGGACTCATTCACCAAGCTGGATGAATCAATCCAGTTTCTAGAAAACTGTGTGAGAATAGGTTTCAGACAAAAGGGTATATGAATCTACAAAATCCTGAAAATTGACTAGAACTGGGACTCATTCACCAAAAGTGAAAATATAGTCTAGTTTGGTTGTTCTACAACTTCAAAAGTTGATCTTTCTCTTCTCTGTCTTCTCAATCCTTCTTGATTGGTTTTTGGATCCAAAACTACAATTTGCCACTTGTAGGCCTTCTCCAATGTTCTCCCAGACTTGATGACAACTTTGACAACTTTGGACTCTTGAAAATTTTTGAACAATCTTGCTCCTTAGGAAATCTGTAACCTAAACCTGCAAATCACACACAAAGGAGAGGGAAAAATGTTGTTGGGTTTTTGGATAGGGTTTTTCCTTGGTCAAACCCCTTGTTCATAATTAAACCTTGAAATGAAAGAAAATAAGAATAGAGAATGATGAATGAACAAATGATGATGTTGCAACTCACCAAAATCTTCAATGAGGTGTTGAAAATATTCTTGAAATGGCTACAGTGGATGTGGTTCTTGAATCTTACAAGAATGATGTTAATCTTGAATTGAACACTTTCTTGAATCATAAATCCTACATCACAATTGTTAACACAATAAAAAAAATGACATATGGAATCCTTGACATGATGATTGATTCTTGAATGTTTCTCTAAAATGGTTGATAATTTTCCCTTGAATGCTCTTATACTCAATTATGCTCAATTATACTCAAAATAAACTTGTATTTATACTCAATTATGCAAGAATTCCCGAAATTAAAACACTACAAGCCAACATTAGATCTAGAAGAATAAAATCCTATTATAATTTTGAATTAAATTTGGTTTTGGGCACATGGGACTCATTTTCCCAAGATGGTGAATGAGTCCCATCTAGCATAATATATGGGACCAAAAAATAAAAGTGCTTAGAAATGTGTGAAAGCTGGTTAGGGGCCAAAATATCTAGGTTGGAACCATTCACTCGAGGTGGTTAATGAGTCCTAGATCCCTAAATCTAGGTCACACAAGCTAGAAACATCTAAATTATGATAGGTTAATGATTGGTGTCAAAATTATCCTTGAAAATATGCAATAAATGAGGCTTATGGATGCATAATGGGGCTAGTTCAGGCATAAGAAAGCCCAATTATTAATGAGAAGCCTAGAGAAGTGTGGAAGTGTGTTACAAAACTTTAAAACGCTCAAAATAAGAAAAAAATTAAGATTACTTTTTATTAAAATGAGGTTTATTAGGTTGATAAGACCTTAGAAATGTGTGAAAGTGTGTTACAACACTTCAAAACATTTTAGCAAGGTACCACTATATCTATTAGTTCACAAGAGCCTAAGACCTAATGTGAATATGTCAATCACATTACAACACTAAATAAATAAAACATTAAGCCTAACTTAGCACAGAGGGCCCAAACAAGTGTGAAAATGTCTTGATGACATTTTCTAACACTACAGGTTCTATGTTTGCTCAATCCTTCTTGATTGGTTTCCAGATCCGAAACTACAATTTTCCACCTAAAGGTCTTCTCCAATGTTCTCCAAGACTTGATGAAAACTTTGGAATCTTGACAAATTTTCTCTAATCTTGCTCCTTAGGAAATATGCAAACTAGACCTACAAATCACACATAAAGGAGAGGGAAAAATGTTGATGGGTTCATGGATAGGGGTCTACCTTGGTCAAACTCCTTGTTGGTAATTAAACCTTGAAATGAAAGAAAATAAAAATAGATAATGAATGAAAAAATGATGATGTTGCAACTCACCCAACTCTTCAATCAAGTGCTACAAATATGCTTGAAATGGATACAATGGATGTGGTTCTTAACTCTTACTTGAAGTGAACACTTTTTTGAATTATAAACCCTATATCATAATTGCTAGCACAATAACAAGCATGACATATGTAATCCTACTTGACATGATGATTGATGCTTGAATGCTACTCTAAAATGCTTGAAATTTTTCTCTTGAGTGCACTTGAATGCTCTTGTGAACTCAATTTTCTATTAGGAATGCTCTCACAAAAGTATTAGGTGAAAATAAGTGAAAGAACCTTGTATTTATAGTCAATTATGCAAGAATTCCTAAAATTACAACTCTACAAGCCGACATTAGATCTAGGAGAATAAAACCCCACCATAATTTTGAAATAAATTTGATTTTGGGCCACATGAGACTCATTCGTCCAATATGGTGAATGAGTCCCATTTGGAATAATGTATGGGTCCAAAAATCAAAAGCTCTTAGAAATGTTGGAAAACCAATTCGGGGCCAAAAGATCTAGGTGGGACTTATTCACCCAAGGTGGAAAATGAGTCCTAGATCCCTTAATCTGAGCCACACAAGCTAGAAAAATCTGAATTACGATTGGTTAATGATTGGTGTTGGGATTATGCTTAAAAATATGCAATAAATGAGGCTTGTGGATGCAAAATAGGACAGATTAAAGCATAAGAAAGCCCAATTATTAATGAAAAGCCTAGAGAAGTGTGAAATTGTGTTACAACACTCCAAATAAGGCAAGATTAATATAAATTTTGATTAAAAAGAGGTTTATTAGGTTGATAAGACCTTAGAAATGTGTGAAAGTGTGTTACAATGCTTCACAACACTTTAGGAAGGTACCATTAAATCCATTAGTTTACAAGATCCCAAGACCTAATACGAATGTGTCACACATTACAACACTAAATCAAGGCAACATTAAGCATAACTCAATAAGGATGGCCCAAACAACTGTGAAAATATTTCAACAATATTTTATGACACTAAATTTATCCACCAGTTTAGTGAGAGGATGAAATTGCTTCAAACTCACAACATACATGCAAGTCAAGAGGGGTTCAGATGTACCAATTCCAATAAGATGGAATGAAAATGATCAAGAGGGGTGATCAATCCCCTCGAATCAAGATCCTAACACAAATCAACATGGGCACAAAAGAACAACATGAAAATGATATAAAGAGCAACAAAAAAGAACAAGAATGCACTACCAAAGGAGAAAAGATAAAAGATAAAAGAGAGTCAGATCAAGCTTTGATCATTTTTCCATCACAATGTGGATCAAATCTACGCTATTTGTTCAAAAAATGCATACTCACTCTATGGCAATTTCACTCCTAGTTGTCGACTGGGTGAGAAGTCCAAGAAGGTGAGAAACATACACTCTTGGTTGGTATGCACTGACACACACATCAAAGTGACTATGGGGAAAGTCCTACCTTGGTCGGGCTTGCTATTCAAACCACATCAAAGTTATAACTCCTGATAACTTTAATAAGGTGCAACAAAAAAATGGTTTTCCAGCTTCATGAGACAAGCAAAAATTTGTATGCTTGGAGCTCATAAAAAAACAAGGTGGATCTACAAGCATGCAAGATGTGTTATGGAAGGCGGCTATATAAAAAAAATGCAAAATTTAAAATAAGAAATGTTCAAAGGAGTCTTGCTTAGTTCATGCGAGCTATTCTCTTATGGAACAATGTGACTAATGTCTCCAAGAAAGGACCAATCAAAGAATATAAAATTTTCAAGTTAGGGGATGTTGTGTCTCACATCAAACCACTAAGAGGAATTTATTATGCTAAGAGAGATAACACTCTTGAAGGAAATTACACCTAATGTTATCCACAAAGCGAAAAATTCATTGTATAAAATAAAAAGACTGCACCATGAACCATGAAAAAGGAAAATGCAAAAGAATAATGTCAATCTATGCCCCCACTTTAAAGAAATTGCTAAACACCATATTGTTAGCAATTAATTTAAAGTAGAAAATGCAAATAGTAAATAGTACATGAGAGATAACTTAGAAAACCCTATCCCGAGTCATATGTTTCCAAATGAAGTTGTGTCATGCAAAATAAGAATAGATGGGTTGCCCCCAAAATAAAAACACCAAACACATAAGGGATCTATGGATTTGGGGTCAGTATGTTCATGTTGCGATGTTGTTAAGAGAGCTCAGAATTGTCATCATTCCCCAAATACACATAGAACTAGAAGAATGACACAAAGAGAGAAAAAGAAAGATCCTTTTGGGTCAATATGGAAGAGACATGACTGTCTCAATGCCTTGTGTCATCCCCAAAAGGAAAAAACAAGACAAATGAAGAAGAAAAGGAAAGAAAAGGAAAAGATTTTGGGTCAACATGGAAGAGAGATGAATTTCTCGATGCTTTGCATCATCCCCAAAAAGAAAAACACAAGAAAAATGAAAAAGAAATAAAGCAAAAAGATACATGAGATTGAGAATAATGAAGGTACAAATAGAGGAATATCACAAAAAAAGATAGAACATCAAACGGAACATCCTAGGGGATCACATTACATAAAAGAAAGTGAAAAAGGAATAATACAAAAGACTAGTAAGGCACATGCGAGTCAACCAAAAGAAGGCCATCCACCTCCCAATCCTAGTCTGTATAAGTGGAAGGTGGATAAAAAACCTAAGGGACAACAAAAAATGTTTTACTAGGACAATGCTATCTACTTCCTGTCCCCATTGAGTGCAAGACAAGAATGAGCCAAGGTAGGTGGTGGAAAAGATCATGTAATGGTGAGAATAGAATTTTCTACAACCATTACATGACAAGGGGGGAAAGGATATATTATGCTTAATTAATTATATCATACTGGTTAATTAATTAAGTCACTTATTCCTTTATTTGCTTAAGCTAAACTTAGGCATATTAATAATTATTGATTAATTATTAAGTGTGCACACTAGGGTTTAATTTAGGGTTTCCCTTTTAGGGTTTCTTGATCTCCTTCATAAGGATTGATCTCTTTGTAATAACTGAGATTCTCATAATGCATTTTACACTTTGAGGTTTACAGAACATCTTGTTGGTTTTGCATGTCTTTTGCATGTGACAGGTGATTGCATGCAGGTGATCTTGGATTCTAACATGGTATCAGAGCTCCAGACCTGCCGCTGCCTGTTCGTGATTTGAAGATATGGCCTCTCTATGAGTTTCAAGTGCAAGGGTTTCCACAAGCATCTTTTTTGCAATATCTGGGGGTAGCCAATTTTTTGGCATAGTATGGGCTCAAACGGACGTCACCATCGCATTCACAGTGCTCCAAAACCCTAGAAACGCCTGTCAAATCATCCATTTTCGAGCATTTGGTTTCTAAGGAAAAAAATTTTTGCCAGGGAGGCCGTATGGCCTCCCCGACACGCTTCACAATGCACAAAATCAAAAAAATATTAATTTTTTGGATTTCAGGAGGTGCTCCCAGCACAGACGAGATCTGCCGCTGGGCAGCCACCAGGCGGCCACCGGCCCGCCGCCGCCGCTAGTGGCTCCCCCTCCAGCTCCGCCGCCTCCCCGCCAGCCCCTGTAGGCTCATTCTAGCCTAGCCGCAGGTCACATAAATGACCACTGCTTCGCTCTGCACCCAGCCACTTTCAACACCCAGCCCCTGGTCATATCGGCGACTAGGGGCTCCGACGGATTTTTCTGCAGGGGGGTACTTTTTTACGGCAATGGCCTCCAGGCCATCAAATTTATGCCCATGAACCGCTAACGTCAGCATGACGTCAGCATCCATATGGCAGTGTTTGTCCCCTCTAACCCTAGTTTTCTCTAAAGAAGTAGTTTTTTTCTTTTTTGCATAACTTGGGCATACGGTATCGAAATTGGGCAAACGAGATATCACCAGAAAGCTGGTTCCAAGTAATTTCATTTGGTATTGTTTATTTTACCGTATTTTCCTATTTTACTACATTTATTACTATTTGAAGTCAGATGTACTTTTTATGCTTCCGAGCTCATAACGTTTTACCACGATCTCCGATTTTCGCTATCTTTGTGGCATTGGAAAGGTATTGAGGAGCTTTATGTTGCTATCCATGCACTTTTTTCTATATCTATCCTAGGTTTTTCATTAATCCATATTTGGCCTGATGGGTGTTTTGGAGATTACTTGGATATTTTGGCAGTTGGGAGAGTGTCTCTTGCATCTTTGCACTTCATTTTCAGTGATTCATCATTTAATAATCGACTGTTGCTTCATAGATTCCAGTGTTGTTCCCGTTTGGAGTTTTTGAGTGTTTTGTGGCATCAGGTCTGCTGTTGCATCATTATGATTCTAATATGGTTTCTTGTAGACAGAAGTATCTTTCCTTGCTTGCCAGATTGCGGTTCCAGTGTTACTCTATAGTGTTCTTCCAGTGCTTCTTTGTAGCATGTCATATCATTGTAGGGGGGTTTTGTCCCACTGGGTTTTCCTCCTCTACCTCTTTCTTGCATTTGTAAATGGGTACCTGATCAGGCCTAGTTTCGGGACCCATCTTTGCTTGCATGCATCTTCTTCTAGTGTTTTAGCTTCTTCCTAAGTTCATCTTAAGGGGGGGTGTTAGAGTAATAAGTTATTATGCTTAATTAATTATATCATACTGGTTAATTAATTAAGTCACTTATTCCTTTATTTGCTTAAGCTAAACTTAGGCACATTAATAATTATTGATTAATTATTAAGTGTGCACACTAGGGTTTCATTTAGGGTTTCCCTTTTAGGGTTTCTTGATCTATTTCATAAGGATTGATCTCTTTGTAATAACTCAGATTCTAATAATGCATTTTACACTTTGAGGTTTATAGATCTTGTTTGTTTTGAATGTCTTTTGCATGTGATAGGTGATTGCCTGCAGGTGATCTTGGATTCTAACAATGCAATCACTTGATGGAAATCATTTCCATCAAAGTGAAATTTTTCCAATACTAATTTTAAAGCATGACATTCATCAGTACAATGTCCAATAGTTTTGTGGTATTGACAATGTGTAAGTTTTTCATCTTTAGGATATAATATGAGTCTGTCTTTCATTGGTGGTAATGCTATTAGTTCTTTTTTTAGAAGCAATTGAAGTTTCCTTTCACTTTTAGGTGGTGGAGAAGGGAAATTTAGTTTTTGCAATTTGTAGGGCCTCTTGCGCTTGCTAGATTCACCAACTTTTGAAGTTGAAGGTTGAGGAGGAGGACCCAAGGTGATCCTATCATCCTTATCATTCTTGTGAATGATTGGTTGTTATTTAGATAGAAGGAAATTCATATCGTGAGGGGAATCAAATATCACCATACCATCAATACGAAGCCTTAGGTATTCTTTAGGAACTCTTATGTTGTGAGAGGGATCTTGATATCCTAATATTGTGTGTTTTCATTAATTGATATTTTCTTTAGGAGTTGATGAATCTCATGTTCGCTTGTTGTATCACATCCTTGTTTACTCAAGATTACAAATCCTTTTCCATATGTTTCTTCTAGATTGATTGGAGTGTTCGTTACTTTGTTATCATAAAATAGTTGAGTATTTGCTTGTTTAGAGGAACTAGGTTCACCTATTGTAGGGAACATAGGTTCAAATTTTGTTTCAGGATGTAGGTAATCAAACATCCCAAGAGGTGGTATTATGGGACATGGGTTTTTCATTGATGGATAAAAGGATGTATTAGCTTCAAGGTTGTTAAGACAATCGTTTAGGAACTTATTCATGCTGTCATCATATTCTCCAGTAATGTTAATGTTAGCTCTCAAAGTTGCACCCTTGCTAAGTTGCAGAACATAGCACTTTGGAAAAACATGGAAACAATCCAAGGGCTTGTGGGTTACCCATAGGTTGGAGTGAAACTCCAAAGAAAGATGGCTCTTTTCAATGATACTCACCTAAATTGTTGATTTGCTGAGGAAAAAGAGAATGATAAGATGAAAATGAAAACTAAAATCCTATGGTGATGCATCTAATGGTCATTCAAGCTTGTACAACTACCTAACATACATAGTTTCGACCAACAACAAAGCTACCATGCAAAACTCAATACTTACATGTTGTTGCATAAATATTTCATAAGAAATATATAATACTTACAGTCCTAGAAGGATGATAAACTCTCTTCATAGCTCAAAATCTATTTGCATCACCAACATATCTTATAACCTACCACATACGTATTTCCTTTTCCTAAAGGTGTTACAAATGAGACACATCAACAAGGAATAAGATACTCACATTCAAATGCATCAATCATCCAAACGCACTCAACAAAGAAAAAACTAAAAAGGCAAGATTTTCTTTACTTTATTGATCTAAAAAGGTGAAACACTACCATACATGTATGTAAAAGAGTTACAGTGCACTGTATTTTCTCCAAAGGACTCAAAAGAAGTCACAAAGTAGAAAAAAATAAGTAAGAACTGAGTACAAATGAGTCAAAAAGGTGACTATAAATATCTCCCAAGAAGTTACACCAAAATAGGAGCTAGAAGCTTCCTTGGTCATATGGCTCCAAAAAACCAAAAATATAGGTCTCAAAATCCCTCCAGAAAGAGTCTAAAGTGAAGAAAAAGTCAACACATGACCTTGTCCACCATAAATGCTCTAAATTTTCTCCAAACTGAATCAAACAAGCCTATATTCTCTCCACTTGTTTGCAAATATCTTCCAGCTTTCCTATATGCTTTCATAATCATAAATTTTCAACCATATCTCCCTTTGAGTAAATCTTAAAAGCACATGATCTTTATCTTGCATTACATATAACATTTCAATAAGGCGACTTATAATAACATCACCTAGATAAATGTTTTACATTTCAAATTAGTGCAAATTAAAAGAAAAAGGCTGAAGCATTTTTGAAAGGCATATATAAAAGAGAATGTTTGATTGACTTGGTCATTTGATTTGGAAAAATATAAAATAAACCAAGAGATACAATACGCGGGGCATTAGTTGTGGATAAAATAAAATGAAACAAAGGCAAAATTCGTCTTTTCTTGTTGACTGACCTAGGGTTTGAAAACCCTAAAGAGAAAACCTGCGAGTAAAGACTTACTCCACTTCATTTTGCATTGCACTTCTCTATTGAGGGGGCCATCGTGGATTTACTTGGAGCTCTCAATGGTTCAATTTGGAGTTTCATACACATATCTCTTGTAAAATATAAATAGTTTGAGCTCTAGTAAGCCATTTCCTATATAACTTGCAATATTTTCTTATTATCTGTGAATGAAAACACTATTATGAGCTCCATTTTTATGCATAAAGTAATGGAAATTTCATTTATTGTCTCTTTTGTATCAATTATATTTTTGTTTGAAATTCTGAAAGATCATTTTGTTTCCTCTATTTTTTTTACTCTCAGGCCTCCACTTTTTGCTATCGATTCTAAAAAACATGGGAACCCTTGTTATCCTTGTGATACCATGTAATAGTGGCTAAAAGTGTCATAATCAACATGTTGTGATAATATTTTGCAAGATTAGAATATGAACGAGATTTAGGTCAACTGTTCCATAAGAAAAATGCGACCTTGTGAAGAGAAAAATGGTACGCAAAATGATTCAATTCCATTGCACTATGCAGGCATAACTCAAATAATCTTCACATATTTTACATTAATTCATGAATACTATACTTTATATTCAACATTTCATATGTCTATAGCATTTTACTTTCATAATTTTTCCTATCCATTCTTTCTTTAGAACCTCCAACTTCTCTTTGAAACTAACAACTCCCTATAGACTTCCCCTATGTAGGTTGCATAAATCATACAAAATCACTTGTGTTGAGATTTGTTAAGGCATAAAAATAACTAAATTCACCACTACTTCTACAAACCCTACAATTCTGAGACTATCATGACAGTGTAACAAGTATTATATGGAAAATGACAAAACACCATTCACCATTGCTGAACCTGGAAACTATAGAATCACCCTTTACATTGGATTGTCACCTTACTATGGATTATCTTCCAATGGATGAGTATATCTTTAAAAAAATTAATCTCCATGTTGAATGCCACTGTGGCATTTGATCCTACAAATTTTCTTTTACTAAATTGCATATGCTTTGCCAGGTCATAATGTATAGCTATTCTTACATAACGTCTGCTCATGACTCTTGATTACATATTTTTGAAGAAAAATGCCATGATTTTGGATTTATTTGTTCAATTGTTAGATTTCTACCCTTTCAAACTATTATTCATGTTCATTTATAATTCAAATTTTATTACTTGATGGTATATAACCTGATCTATCATACTCATTCATTGAAACATGATTGTTTAATGAATACCTTTATTTTTAGTCACTATAATTTCTCTTATTTTAATCTCACTAAGAAAATACATGTCATTTATGATGGTTACCTAAAGGCTCACTATCTTGAGTAATGTGTACTTTCTTAGTTGAACTAAAGTGAGATGAATTTACCCTTTTATCCCTCTTTAAAAACAAAGGGTTAGCATGTTGGGCTTAACCCTTGTGGGAGCCCATTTTTCTCCACTTGTAATATTTAACAAACAGATCTTGCAATATGGTATTCAACCTGTACCTACATAGTGAAAAAACATGCTAGATAAATACAACACTCCATACGATAGATGTTGATGATAGCCTTTATACTTTCCTAGACATCTGTGGTAAGCAAACTATTTTGATGCTTATGAGGATTAGACTATATTTTTATGGATTTTTGTATATATATTGATCGGTGATCCTTCATTTCTCTAACAAAAATCCTCTCACACATGCAGGAAACCTAGGAGCACTAGGGAGTGCAACAATTGGAGGTTGAATAAGTAGGAGGAGCTGAAGATGATACAAGACAAGACAACAAGGATTCGTCATTTAGGAAATTACGGGTCCCCTATCTCTATATATGCATTTCTTTCATTATATATATAAATGTATAGTTTTCCCCAACATTTGCACTGAAATAGTTAGTCCCATGGCTTGTGTGGGACACCATACATTTATATTATCAATAAAAACTACATTTTGCAAAAAAAATTCACTCTCTTTTGTGTTATATACATCTGCATAATGTAATAATACATAGTCTACTTGATAAATTATTTGCACACATGAATATGACATAGAAGAGTAGAGTGTACCTTATTTTCACTTGTAAAACATAAAAAAATCTATCTATTTGAGCTGGTAGCTAAACTAGGAAACATTTTTGGCAACATTTGCTATATGTTTTCCTGCTAAACATCTTGAACAATTGCCTAAAGCTATCCATGGGCATGGAGTCAATAGAAACTTGATAAGACTTGGAAAAACAGTCTTGTACATTGTTTTAACTCATCAAACTACTGCATGATACCTTGAAAACTTATTCCAACTATCAAAAAATTTAGGACAAACCTAATTAACTATGCAGAACAATGCTTAGGGGAATTGAAAACTTAACCAAAGCCTACTCTAACCTACCCTAACAAGCAAAGAAGATGGTCAAACAAACCCATTAACTATTTGGGTGAAATAAATTCCTTTCTTCATAAGCTTACAATATTTTACATGTTTATGAACAACTAAGAAGAGGTAGAGAAATGCCAAAATTTCAACTAGTTGCTACCATACCTCTTTGAAAATGAAAATGCCTCTACTTACCTCCTCATCTTGGTCAATAAAACTATTATTTTGAAATGGATAGATAAGATGAATTCTTTCATCTTCATCCACATCTTTATGCTTGGGCGCAAGAAAACCTTGTGGAACTTTAGTGACCTCCAATCTTGCTAGGTGCCTAATAGGACAACCTCTTGAAATGACAAAGGTTGAACTACCCCTTCTAGCTTGTTCTTCATGGACAATTGCTACATATTCTTGCTGATTCAAAATATTTGAATCCTGTGATTGATCATGAATCATGAGTCCCTCACTTTCTTGTTTTTTCTTAAGAATATCCTCCTTGTCAACAAAACAAGGCATTTGGTCGAACAAGTAGACCAAATCTTCCTCATCACTATTCACTTGCTTTACACACTACTATCCAAATTGATCATAATCATCATCAACTTGCAGAAAGTCTTGTATTTTTTATTTAATTTCATGAAAGGGTTTGCAAATACTTATTCCTTCATCATTTTCACTTGGAAAATTCTCCTCTTCACCCACATAGCCTTCATTTTCTCTGCAAATAACAGGTTCTCCTTTGAAAAGGGAATGGTGGGAGGAAAAAAAGGTTCAACTGATGGAATGAGGTTAACATGTTCATTACTAAGATGAAAACAAGGTGCCATGAAATTCTCTTGTGGTACAAGTAGCTTATTTTGAACTTTGAATGGTTTTCATCCCTTTTTTTTAGGGCTAGCTTGACATCAAGGTTAGCACAAAACTCCTCCATATCATCCCAAAAAAAAAATTCATCATGATCCTCTTGAGAAATGTTAGCCTCTTGTGCATGCATGATATCTTTGGGCTCCCCTTCAAGGTCCAGGGCTCCATTTTCATATTGATGGTCATTAATTAACAACTCACCACATTGTTTGATGTCTTGTTGTTGTTATGAAACCATTATTGGTGAGATCAGATTAACACCTTCTTCATCATTATCAATGAAAGAAGGTAATTCACCCATCCAAACTATAGAATGATTTATTTGATCAACCTCTCTAACCTTTTCATCTAGCTGTCCTGGCTAAACCATTGAAATATTTTCATCATTATTTACCTAAAAAGTTATATGATTTCTTAGAACATTCAAGGATTCATCTGAAAAAGTGATTTCTTGTTCAATCATTTTTTATTCTAATCTATATTTCTCCATATCTAAATGAACTAAATTTATATTTATAGCCTCTTCCATGATCAATGAGATATCTTCTTCCACTTTTTCAATGTATTTCCATGAAGAATAACACACAACAGGATCTCTTTTGTAGAGATAAATAGTATCTGGACAAGATGGTATAGGTTGTTTAATCTCCTCTTGTTCTTCCTTATAGATGCTATAGCATGGTTCCATTTGTATGGATGGTGGAGGAACCTCATAGGGCAGAGTAGGTGGCCGTTTCCAACTTGGAATTTGAAACATTGGAGAAGGTTCATTAGCAGGCTTAGCTTGACTTATAGGATGAAATTGTATGAAATTACGAAGAGGAGAAGGGTTTTGGACCTTAGGATCTTGAAATTGAGCTATCAATTACCTTATTTACTCCTCCTTGTCGATATTCTACCTATTCAAACATTCTTATTCATACATTCTTTTCCTTTCCACCTCCTGCTGCTGACAAAAAACTTGATAGGATTGCTCCTCATGATGCATGTTATACTCATTTTCTCTATCTATCTCCAAAATTCTCCTTTGGAAATCCAAAAATAACCTCTTAATTCTACCCAAATTAGTATTATTTTGGGATTGACTAGGGAGGTTGCTTTTTTGATTTAGAGCAAATGGTTTTCACAAGGTTGACTATATGCATGAACAAGATGCAAGGAAGATTGAGCAAGAATATTTTGATTATAATGAGGAAAAGGATTGTTTGGAGGCCAAAAGACTGAATTTTCATGGCATGGAGGAGGGTAACCATAGATATATTTGTACATTGCAAGGATAAAAAATGAAGTATAGGTATAAGACAACAAACCTCATTTAGTTGCATGTATCTTGGATTGCTGAAACCATATAATATATGATTGGAGTCGCCATGGTGTTGTTTGTACTACCTTCAAAGGCTGATAATACTAAGAGAAACATAAAATCCTTCAATATTTTGATGACAAGTTCAGTGAACTATCCCACCAAGTGTGACAAAATTGTTAGCTCTCAAAGTTACACCCTTTCTAAGTTGCAAAACTTAACACTTTGGAGAAACATGGAGACACTCCAAGGGCTTGTGTGTTACCTGTAGGTTGAAGTGAATCTCCAAAGAAAGATGAATCTTTTCAATGATACTCACCTAAAAATATAGGTCTCAAAATTGCTCCAAAAAGAATCTAAAGTGAAGAAAAATTCAACACATGACCTTTTCCACCATAAAAGACCTTAAATCTGCTCCAAACTGAGTCAAACAAGCCTATATTCTCTCCACTTTTTTGCAAACCTCTTCCAACTTTCTTATATGCTTGCATAATCATAAATTTTCAACCATATCTCCCTTTGAGTAAATCTTCAAAGAAAATGCTCTTTATCTTGAATTACATATAACATTTAAATAGGGTGACTTATAATAACATCACGTAGATAAATGTTTTACATTTCAAATTATTGAAAAATAAAAGAAAAAGGCTCAATTTTTTTTGAAAGGTATATATAAAAGGGAATATTTGATTGACATGGTCATTTGATTTGAAAAAATATAAAATAAACCAAGGCATACAATACATGGGGCATTAGTTGTGGAGAAAATAAAATCAAACAAAGGCAAAATGCATTTTTACTTGTCGACCAACCTAGGTTTGAAAAACCTAAAGAGAAAACCCGCGAGCAAAGACTTACTCCACTTCATTTTGCATTGCACTTCTCTATTGAAGGAGCCATGATGGATTTACCTAGAGCTCTTAATGATGGAATCTGGATTTTCATACATAGATCTCTTGTAAAATTTAAATAGGCTAAGCTCTGGTAAACCATTTCTTGTAGAACTTGTAACATTTTCTGATTAGCCGTGAATGAAAATGTTATTACGAGATCCTTTTTTATGTAGAAAGTAATGAAAATTATATTTATTGTCTCCTTTGTATCAACTTATATTTCTATTTGAAATTTTGGAAACACCATTTTGTTTCCACTATTTTTTTTTACTCTTGGGCCTCCATTTTTTGCTGTCAATTCTAAAAAACATGGGAGCCCTCATAATCCTTGTGATGCCACATGTAATAGCAGCTTGCAATGTCATAATCACCTTGTTGCGATAAGATTGGGCAAGATTAGAATATGAATGAGATTTTGATCAACTGTCCACAAGAAAAAATTGGCCTTGTGAAGAAAAAAATGGTTTGCAAAATGATTCAATACCATTGCATAGTACAAGCATAACTCAAAGAATCTTCACATCTTTTACATTCCTTCATGAATACTATCCTTTATATTTAGAATTTCACAAGTTTGTAGCATTTTAATTTCATAATATGGCTTGTCCATTCTTTGTTTAGATCCTCTAGCTACTCTTTGAAACTAACAACTCCCTATAGACTACCCCTGTGTAGGTTGCATAAAGCATACAAATATTTAAATATCTTCATTTTTTATCCTCCTTTACATCTACACAAAACTCTATCTTTTTTTTGATCAACTATCATCTTTTCACTTGAGTTGAACTTTGTTAAGGTAGAAAAATTACTAAATTCATCACTACTTCTACAAACCCTACAAGTCTAAGACTATCATGATAGTGTAGCATGTATTATATGGAAAATGACAAAACACCATTCACCACTGCTCAACCTAGCAACCGTAGAATCACCCTTCACACATGATTGTCACCTTTCTATAGATTGTCTTCCAATGGATGAATATATATTTTAAAACATTAATCTCCATTTTGAATGCCACTGTGGCATTTGATCCTACAACCTTTCTTTTACTAAATTGCATATGCACTGCTAGATCACAATTTATAGTTATTCTTACATAATGTATGCTCATGACTCTTGATTACATATTGTTGAAGAAAAATTCCACAATTTTGGATTGCTTTGTTCAATTTTCAAATTTCTTCACTTTTAGACTGTTATTCATGTTCCTTTATGATGCAAAGTTTATTACTTGATGGTCTATAACCTGATCTATCATACTCATTCCTTGAAACACGATTGTTTAATGAATACCACTATTTGAAATTGAGTTATCAATTGCCTTATTTTCTCCTCCTTGTCAATATTCTACCTATTCAAACATTTCTCTTCATACATTATTTTTATTTCCAACTCCAATTTTTGACGAAAAACTTGATAGGATTGCTCCTCTTGCTGCTTTTTATACTCATTTTCTCTATCTATCTCCAAAACTTTCCTTTGGAAATCCAAAAACAACCTTTTAATGCTACCCAAATTAGTATCATTTTGGGACTGACTAGGGAGGTCGCTTGTTTGATTTAGAGAATAATGGTTTTCACAAGGTCGACTATAGCAATGAACAAAATGCAAGAAAGATTGAGCAAGAGTATTTTGATTATCATGAGGAAAAGGATTGTTTGAAGGCCAAAAGACTGAATTTTCATGGTATGGAGGAGGGTAACCATAGTAATATCTAGACATTGTAAGGATAAAACATGAAGTATATGCATAAGACAAAAAAATCATTTAGTTGCAGGTATCTTGGACTACTGAAACCATCTAATATACGATTGGAGTCACCATGGTGTTGTTTGTACTACATTTGAAGGCTGATAATACTAAGAGAAATGCCAAATCCTTCAATATTTTGATGGCAAGCTCATCAAACTGTCCCACCAGGCGTGCAAAAATTGTTAGCTCTCAAAGTTGCACCCCTACTAAGTTGTAGAACTTAGCACTTTGGAGAAACATGGAAACACTCCAAGGTCTTGTGGGTTACCTATAGGTTGAAGTGAATCTCCAAATAAAATTGACTCTTTTCAATGGTACTCACCTAAAAATATAGGTCTCAAACTCCCTCCAAAAAGAGTCTAAAGTGAAGAAAAAGTCAACACATGATCTTTTCCACCATAAAAGACCTTAAATCTACTCCAAACTGAGTCAAACAAGCCTATATTCTCTCCACTTGTTTGCAAACCTCTTCCAACTTTCCTATATGCTTGCATAATCATAAATTTTCAACCATATCTCCCTTTGAGTAAATCTTATAAGAAAATGTTCTTTATCTTGCATTACATATAACATTTAATAAGGTGACTAATAATAAAATCAGCTAGATAAAAATTTGACATTTCAAACTAGTGAAAAATAAAAGAAAAAGGCTCAAGCATTTTTGAAAGGCATATATAAAGGGGAATATTTGATTGAGTTGGTCATTTGATTTGAAAAAATATAAAAGAAACCGAGGCATACAATACATGGGGAATTAGTTATGGAGAAAATAAAATCAAACACAGCGAAAATTCCTTTTTGCTTGTCGACCAACCTAGGGTGTGAAAAGCCTAAAGAGAAAACCCGTGAGCAAAGACTTACTCCACTTCATTTTGCATTGCACTTCTCTACTGAGGGAGCCACCATGGATTTACTTGGAGTTCTCAATGATGGAATTTGGAGTTTCATACATAGATCTCTTGTAAAATATAAATAGGTTGAGCTCTAGTAAGCCATTTCTTGTAGAAATTGCAAATTTTTTTATTACCTATGAATAAATTTTTTATTACGAGCTCCATTTTTATGTAGAAAGTAATGGAAATTTTATTTATTATCTCCTCTGTATTAACGTATATTACTATTTGAAATTTTGGAAACACCATTTTGTTTCCTCTATTTTTTTTACTCTTGGGCCTCCATTTTTCACTGTCAATTCTAAAACCATGGGAACCCTCATTCTCCTTGTGATGCCACATGTAATAACAACCTGCAATGTCAAAACCACCTTGTTGTGATAAGATTGTGCAAGATTAGAATATGAACGAGATTTGAATCAACTTTTCCACAAGAAAAATGCAGCCCTGTGAAGAAAAAATGGTTTGCAAAATGATTCAATGCCATTGCACAGTACGGGCATAACTCAAAGACTCTTCAAATCTTTTACATTCCTTCATGAATACTATCCTTTATATTTATAATTTCATAGGTCTATAGCATTTTAATTTCATAATATGGCCTATCCATTATTTGTTTAGATCCTCCAACTACTCTTCGAAACTAACAACTCCCTATAGATTGCCCCTTTGCAGGTTGCATAAATCATACAAATATCTAAATATCTTCATTTTTTATCCTCCTTTACATCTACACAAAACTTTATCTCTATTTTGATCACAAAATATCATTTTTTCACTTGAGTTGAAATTTGTTAAGACAAAAAAAACACTAAATTCATCACAAATTCTACAAACCCTACAAGTCTGAGACTATCATGATAGTGTAACAGGTATTATATGGAAGATGACAAAACACCATTCACCACTGCTCAACCTAGCAACTGTAGAATCACCCTTTAATAGGACTATCACCTTTCTATAGATTGTCTTCCAATAGATGAATATATCTTTTAAAACAGTAATCTCCATTTTGAATGCCACTGTGGCATTTGATCCTACAACCTTTCTTTTACTAAATTGCATAAGCTCTGCCAGATCACAATGTATAGTTGTTCTTACATAACGTCTGATCATGACTCTTGATTACATATTGTTGAAGAAAAATTCCATGATTTTGGATTTCTTTTTTCAATTTTTAGATTGCTTTGCTTTTAGACTGTTATTCATGTTCCTTTATGATGCATAATTTATTACTTGATGGTCTATAACCTAATCTATCATACTCATTCCTTAAAACATGATTGTTTAATTAATACCACTATTTGTATTCACTATCATTTCTCTTATTTTAATCTCACTAAGTAAATACATGTCATTTGTTATAGTGACCTAAAGGCTCACTATCTTGAGTGATGTGTACTTTCTTAGTTGAACTAAAGTAAGATGAATTTACCTTCTTATCCCTCTTTAAAATGCAAAGGGGTAGCATGCTGGGCTCAACCCTTATGGGAGCCCATTTTACTCCACATGTTGCAATATTTATTTAATAAATAGATCTTGCAATATGATACTCAACCTGTTCCCCCACAGTGAGCACACATGTTAGATAAAGATAGTGTGTATGATAGGTGTTTATGATATCCGTTCTGCTTTCCTTGACATATGTGGTATGCAAAATATTTTTATTCTTATGAGGATTAGGCTATATGTTTATAGATGCTTGCATATGTATTGATTGGTTATCCTTAATTTCTCTAACAAAACTCCTCTCACACATGTAGGAAACCTAGGATTAGCAAGGAGTGCAACAACTAGAGGCTGGATAAGTAGGAGGAGGTGAAGATCATGCAGGACAAGGCAATTAGGATTTGTCATCTAGACAATGATGGGTCCCCTACTACATATGCATTTCTTTCATTATGTATCTATAAATGTATAGTTTTTTCTATACTTTACATTCAAATAGTTAGTCGCATGGCTTGTGTGGGATACCATACATTTATATTATCAATAAAGACTACATTTTACAAAAAATGTTTCACTCTCTTCTGTGTTATATGCATTTTCATAATGTAATAATGTAGTCTAGTTGATAAATTCTTTACACACTTGAATATGACATAGTAGATTAGAATGCACCATATTTTCACTTGTAAAACATAAACAACTCTACCTATTTGAGCTAGTAGCTAAAATAGGTAATAGTCAAAATCACGAGGAAGACATCCATTTGGAGTTGAGTGAGCATGAGTAAGGTCAATGTCATTAGGATCATGTCCAAAGGTACAATTTGACACATACACTAAGGAATTTAGGGACATCCAAAGCTTACTAAAACACATATCCATGAGGAAAATTTTAGATTCTAAACTATGCAACAATATAAAACACACAAGATGTAAATTAAACTAGATGCAATGAATTGGGTGAAATAGAAAATCTGTTAACTAAAATAGAAAGGCAATAACAACCAATAGAAACCTAGAAACTGAACTTGAAATGGTAGAAAATGCAATGCACGATATGTAGAGGGACTGATTCACCCATGGTGGCAAATGAGTCCCAGTGATGATTTTTTTCAAAAAATTTAGAATTTTTCAATTGTATTTTATGTTTTTTATGTTTTTTGATATGTATCTGAAATTAAAATGTAGATTTTGAATGATTTTGAATGAAATAATATACAAAAATTCAAGCTAAATGAGTTGTCACTAATGCAAAATTTGAAACGCTAGAATGCAAATTAACCAATCAAAATCCTAATGAAATGTTAATGCAAGCCAAATCTAGGAAGAAAATGCACTCTAAATCAGAGAAGAAGGTATTCTAAATGCAGGTTTACCAAAATGAAAGGAAGAATGTTTTTTCTTTCCTCCTTAGGGTTTAGGACCTAGAAGGACAATTTACACTCACTTTCACTCAAGAATAAACCCTTGAGATCTCTTTGCAAAGGAGAAAGAGATATCACAAGAGGGTTGTCCTAGGAGATGAATATGTTCTAATAAGGGGTTCACCACAAAGTTTATACTTGGAAAAGATAATGAAATGCAAGATGCAATATAAAACCCTAATTGAATGTAAAATAACACTAAATGACCTAGAAAAGTGAATGAAACAACATAGAAAACTACAAAATAGAATCTGTGCACTTGGAAATCTAGAGGAGGTTGAATGGAGGTTTTAATCACTAGAAAATATACTTTTACTACTGACTGGGACTCATTTGCTAAGCTGGGTGAATTAGTCTAGTTTCTGGAAAACTATGCAAGAACAAGTTTCGGACAAAAGGGTATCTAAATTTACAAAATACTAAAATTTGATTGGAATTGGGACTCATTTGCCAGAAGTGGGAAATTAGTCCAGTTGGGATTTTCTGCAACTTCAAAAGTTGATATTTCTCTTCTTTGTCTGATCAATCCTTCCTAATTGGTTTCTAGATCTAAAACTATAATTTTCTACCTGTAGGTCTTCTCCAATGTTCTCCAATACTTGATGACAACTTTGACAACTTTGGACTCTACAAATTTTCAACAATCTTGCTCCTTAGGAAATCTGCAACTTAAAACTACAAATCACAAACAAAGGAGAGGGAAAAATGTTTTTGGGTTTGTGGATAGGGGTTTTCCTTGGTCAAACCCCTTGTTCATAATCAAACCTTGAAATGAAAGCAATTAAGAATAGAGAATGGTGAATGAACAAATGATGATGTTGCAACTTACCAAAATATTTAATGAAGTGCTACAAATATGCTTGAAATGGCTACAATGGATGTGGTTCTTGAATCTTACAAGAATGATGTTAATCTTGAATTGAACACTTGCTTGAATCATAAACCCTACATCACAATTGTTAGCACAATAACAAACACGACATATGGAATCCTTGACATGATGATTGATGCTTGAATGCTTCTTTAAAATGCTTGATAATTTTCCCTTGAATTCACTTGAATGCTATTGTGAACTCAATTTTCTATTAGGAATTCTCTCATAAAAGTCTTGGATGAAAATGAGTGAAAGAACCTTGTATTTATACTCAATCATGCAAGAATTCACAAAATTACAACACTAAAAGACAACATTAGATCTAGGAGAATAAAATCCCACAAGAATTTTGTATTAAATTTGATTTTGGGCCACACGGGACTCATTTTCCCAATATGGTAAATGTGTCCTATCTAGCATAATATATGGGAGCAAAAATCAAAAGTGCTTAGAAATGTATGAAAACTAGTTAGAGGCCAAAAGATCTAGGTGGGACCCATTTGCTCGAGGTGCTAAATGAGTCATAGATCCTTAAATCTAGGCCACACAAGCTAGAAACACCTAAATTGTGATAGTTTAATGATTGGTTTCAAGATTATCCTCGAAAATATGCGATAAATGAGGCTTGTGGATACAAAATAGGGCTAGTTCAAGCATAAGAAAGCCCAATTATTAATCAGAAGCCTAGAGAAGTGTGGAAGTGTGTTACAACACTTTACGACATTCCAAATAAGGAAAGATTAAGACTAATTTTGATTAAAAGGAGGTTTATTAGGTTGATAAGACCTTAGAAAAGTGTGAAAGTGTGTTACAACACTTCAAAACACTTTAACAAGGTACCACTATATCCATTAGTTCACAAGGGCCCAAGACCTAATGTGAATGTGTCAATCACATTAAAACACTAAATCAAGGCAACATTATGCCTAACTCAGCAAGGAGGGACCAAACGAGTGTGAAAATGTCCCAATGACATTTTCTAACACTATAGGTTCTCTAGGCTCAGGCCAAAAAAAATCTAAGGAAAATTTTCCATGGGAAGACAAAGGGTTAAGTCCACTATGATGGACAGTGAAAATTTCATTTTTAAAGGGAAAATTTAGGAATTTATGTACAACTGAGGGGACTGCATTCATGGAGAAAAGCCATGGATAGCCTAACTTCACATGAAATTGTTCTGACTATGGGATGATGGTGAATGAGATATCTAATGTTTTCAGTCCTATTTGTAAAGGGAGGGTGATTGATCCCATCGTAGGGAAAGAAAAAACATTATGCATCTCTATCCATGCTTTTGATTTATCATATATACTTGATAGAGTTCATGCAGAAGTAAGAATTCTTCGGTGATCACATTCTCTCCACAAACGAGATCTATTAATATCCTATTAGTGGGCTTGCCATAGATTCAATCAAATATTTAAAGAGGACCATAAGGTGCATGCTTAAGTATATCCTTAGAGGAGAAATAAATTTCAAGATTCTGTTTAGGTTGGCTCTTACAAGGAATGCCATCTATTACTCCTACCATATCATCCATGTTATCGGTATTTATAGGATCATGTTGAACAGTCTCATTGTTATCATCATCTATATCAACATTCATTACATCATTGTTTTTTAGTTTCGCTAGCTTTGAAAAATGAAAGGTTATGATTAGGCATAGGGTTGGTAAAGATTTGCAAGTTTTGGCTAGGGGGAGAAACACACTTATTTCCTTGATCAATAACACCTCCAATGGAAAGCCAATCAAAATCAATGAGGTCTTGCATGAGATGTTTAATACGCTTATAATTTTTTGTATTGTGTCCATTTTGTTGGTAATAATGACAATAAGCATTTTATCTAATGTTCATAGGTAGAGGCTTATTAGGATTAGGTGTTTTGACAAGAGACATAGTAATCATTTGTTGTTCTAAGAGTTGTGTCATTGTATTGTGAAGGGTATCGGGTAAGCGAGTGAATTATATTTTCGAGTCTCCATAGCTAAAGGGTATTATGACTCTAACAATAGCTACTTGCTTATTAGAATTTTGAATTTTTTGTTGAGGGGTATTGAATTGGAGGAATCCTTTATTCTTATTTCTAAAAGGTTGATAATTGTTTTGGTTTGTGGTCTTAGACTCTTAATATGACTAGAAGTGGATTTTGTATCTCAACTACTAATCGAATTTTGATAATCATAGAGGGTAGTACACAAGTGCATGAAAGATGGGAATTTCATCATGGTAAGATTATCTTGTATCTTACTTTGAAATTTTTCTATGAAAATCTTTTGAAGGTGAGGGTCAATGACCTTGACATCTATTTGGGAACAAAGCGATTGATAGCGTGAAATAAAGTCAATAATCTTTTCTTATTCTTTTTGCTTAGATCTCATCAAATTGGCCAAGGTCATTTTAGGGGTCATATGCATTTAAAAATGGTTTATAAATGCCTCAACAAGTTCATTGAATGAACAAATTGAGTTGTTCGGTAACAAAGAGAACCATTCCAAGGCATTATCTTTTAAGGATCTAGAGAAAATATTTGCCAAGAGTTAATCATCAAGTGAAAAGTCACTCCACAAGGCAATATAGGTGAGAACATGGTTAGAAGGATCTCCCTCCCCCCATATTCATCAAATCTAGGCACCTCTATACCTTGTGGCATCGTTGTTTGTAATATATCCAAGGATAAGGGATTTTTTTTGACATCATATGTAGGTGGACCATTTTGATTTTGGTTAATGGTAGAAAATTTCTTTTGAAGGGATGAAATGGTTTGAAAATTTTTATTAATGAGAGGGTCATTTCTTGTATTATGAAATGGAGCTGAAAAATGTGAAGGTGTGTATGTGTTTGAGGGACAAGTGAATGGAATTCTTATAGGTGGTAAGGTTGTAGGAGATATGAAATGTGATGCTAGCGGAAATACCCAAGGAAGGAATCACATTACTAGTCGGTTGCATTGTTGTTGTGACTTGAGGGTTGGTATAGGTAGGAATAGAGGCAATTGTTGTGGGAGGAGAGTTTGAATTCCTCCTTGGATTGTGAAAATGTTTGTAGGACTACTAGTGGTTGAGGTGAGGTGTTTTCCAAATATCTGAACTGTGTTATGAACAAGGTCAAGTCCATCTTCACTTTCAAGTATGTAGTGAATGTTATCTATAGTAGGGATGGTAGTGGTTGAATTTTTTTCATTTTTCACTTGATGTTTTAGGTTTGGTAAGTCTTCATGAATTTGAATATATTTTCTTGTGGAACTTTATCAACCCTTGTTTCAACATGCATCACACTACTTGAAGGCAAGAAATTGTTAAGGGTATGGTCCATACCTATTGTACTAGTGTCAATACTAGGAGTGAAAGAGCTAGAAAACCCGAGATTCATGACAATTGTGCTATTCTAGTATGACATGAGTCTCAAAATTCATCTCACTATAGTATTAGCAATAGGACATCAACTGCTCATGCAAGGAATACTAAATGCAAGATGAGTGCAAATACAATTTAAGATAAGAATAATGAAATGACTATAATAAAAACTCTATAAATTAAAACAAAAATGTATCTACAAAAAACACGATCACAAAAATAGAGTTTTAAATTCTGGAAAATGTGACATAGAATCTACACTGGGGCTAAATCGCCCAAAGGGGCGTATAAGTTCCAGTGATGATTTTTTCAAAAAAATCAGAAAATTTCAAGTGATTTTTATGCTTTTTATGTTGTATGATGCGTAACCTAAATGAAAATTTATATGTTTTTCAATGATTTGGGATGCAAAAATGCAACCTATATGCATTTTCACTAATGCAAGATTAGAAACCCTAGAATGCCAAATAACTAGTGTGAAATGCAATGCAAAGTTAATGCAAGCTAACTCTAGGATGATGATGCAGTCCAAATCATAATTATGATGTTCTAAATGCAAGTTCACCAAAATGAAACAATGGAAAATGGATTTTCTTTTGTATAGTTTAGAACATAGAGAAAACCCTAAAAATCTCACTCTAAAGTATGCAAAGGGGAAGGAGATATTGTAATAGGGTTTTCTTAGGGTCTAACTGAAAACTAATGAAGGGTTCACAACCAAACTAGGGCTTGGAAAGATAAATGAAATGAAAGATGTAATGCTTAACCCTAATATGATGCAATCTTTCACTAAATGACCTATAATGCAAGTAAATCAAAATATAAAGTTGTATGAAGAAATGCATGCACCTGGAAATTTGGAGATGACTAAATGAAGGCTTGAAATGCTAAAAAATCTTAATTTTTAAGCTTGTTGGTACTCATACACCAATCTAGGTGATTTAGTTCCAGATCTAAGTTTCTATTCAGAAATGGAAATTTGGCAAATGGGTATCTGAAACTATATAAACCTAGAAATTAACATAAACTGGGACTCATATGCTATAACTAGTGTATCAGTCTAGTTAGGGTTTTTTGAAGCTTTAAAGTTGGAATCTAGTCTTCAAGGTTTTCTTTTTGCTTCTCAATTGATTTCCAGATTTGAAACCCTGATTTGCAACCTACAGATTTCATCCAAGTATCTTCAATGCAATATGATAGCTTTGACAACTCTCTCCAAACTTTCTCTTCAATTTATCTTAAATCACAAACTAAAGAGGGGTAAATGTTGTTTTTCTAGTGGATAGGGGTTTTCCTTGGTCAAACCATATTTTGGTAATTAAACCTTGAAATGAAATGAAATAGGAATGGAGAATGATGAATGAACCAAATATGATATTACAACTCACCAAACCCTAGCAATAGCGTGCTACAAACATGTATGAAGTGGATCCAGTGGATGTAGATCTTGAATCTTTCTTGAATAGGATAGATCTTAAATGAAAGGCTAGCTTGAATCATGAAAATCTACATCACAATTGTTAGCTCCAAAATAAACATGATGCATGAAGAATTTGGCATGATGCTTGATACTTGAATAGTGCTCTAAAATGCTTGATAATATTCCCTTGAATTCTCTTGAATGATATTTTAAACACATGAATAATCTTGTGAACTCAAACTTTCTATAGGCATGAATACTTGAATGCTTGGGGGGAAAATGAGTGAAATAACCCTATATTTATACTTAATTATGTAAAAAAATTCAAAGTTATAACACTACAAGCCGACATTAGATCTAGGAGGATAAAATCCTGCGAAGAATTTGAATTAAATTTAATTTTGGGCCACATAGGACTCATATGCCCAAGGTGGCATATGAGTTCCATTAGGCATAATTAATGGGATCAAATTTAAAAATTCTTAGAAAGGTGTAAGATCTAGATTGGGACCCAAAAATCTAGGTGATACTCATACGCCCAAGGTGGCATATGAGTCCTAAATCACTAAATCTTAGCTACATAGCCTAAAAACACATGAATTATGATTGTATGTTGATTTATGTCAAGATCATCCTCAAAAAGATGCATTAAATGAGGCTTGTGGATGCAAAATAAGGCCAATTAAAGCATAAAGAAGCCCAATTATCAATGATAACCCTAGAAAAGTGTGAAAGTAGATTACAACACTTTACAATAGTCTAAGTAAGACATGATTAAGTGTGTTTAGTTCACAAGGGCCCAAGACCTAATGTGAATGTGTCAAGCACATTACAACACTAAATCAAGGCAACATTATGCTTAGTTTAACAAGGATCGCCCAAACGAGAAAGGAAAAGTAAATGGATACTTTTTGTTGCCAAACATGTATACTATGGAGTTGATCATTGGATGATCTAGAATATTATGGAATAGACTATTTATCTCTTGGATGGATGTATAGGTGGTGGTGGAGTTGGCCTATGATCAAGCTTGAAGTTCCTAGACCTCTACTTTCTTGATGGATTTTTATACTTGCATGTCTCAGTTTCATGTTGGTTGGATATGAGGTTTCTATGTATTTTCTGTTAAAAATCTATGGTTATGCATATTCGTGATATTCCATTATTCTAGTTTAACTATTATGGTTGGTTTACATACTTGTAGGTCTTCTAGATTATAAGTGGATATGGATTTGCATGTGTGTTACAAACACGATGGTTTTGTAGGTTTTACATGGTTAATCAAAAGTTGAGGTTTTGTAGATTTGCAGATGAAAGTTATTTTTCAGATTATGTTTTCCTTGGGTTATCTAGATGTAAGATAGTTACAAGTTTCCACGTATGCTTCATGTATGCTTTGAGAAGGTTTTATTATTTTCCTATTTTTCCTAAAAAGTTGTGGGTTCCTATAGATCTAGAGTATTCAAGTTTGTTCAGATAAAATATGTATGATCTATGATTCTCGATTTTTATGTGGTTTTAGATTTACATGAAGATGTTTTGTTACAAGTTTTACATGTTAACAAAAAAATCTATGGTTTATAGATCTATGGAAAATATTATATTTAGACTCTTAGATTTTTCTGGATGAAAACACTTGCATATTTATAGGAATGCTTGATTAACTCCTTAACTATGGTACTCAGTTGCCAATTTGTTTAGAAAATTAGGTCTGCTAGTGATCTGGTGTTTGAGTCTTGAAATCTACATGTTATCTTCTTTGATATCTCAGTTTTGTATGTTACTAATGTGATGATGAGTTTTTATGCTTCAATGTATGGGATCTACAAGTTATGCAGTTTGTGGATTAGCTAGCCATTGGTTGTAGTGGGATGATGCAGATGTGGACTATTTATATCTATGAGATTGATTTAGCGTTGATGCATATTTCATTAGTTGGCCTTATCTATGATCATTTGTGCATTGGCATTTTTCTTTGAGATGGGAGGATGGATAGTGTGTTATGGGACTTGTAGCATGTTTTTTATCTTTTTGGCTTGTAGATTTTGGTTCTACTTATTATTTGGTGTTGTTTATATTACATTTTATTATGTTAGAGCCATGAAGAATATTCATTAAGGATATGGTTTTCCTGATGCTTGGAGAGCTCGATATCACTATTTAGGGGGAGCTTTAGCAGTGATTGTGGATTCATCACTTTGTGATGCATGATCTTCTTTAGTTTTGTAGATGTTACTAGGAGGAGCTCTTAGATCGTATTGTTGTAGAAGAGTTCTTTCAAATTTGCATGGACATTATTTGGAGATGTTTATTTTCATGTGAATGAATATGCTGACATCTTGGTTCACCATGCAAGACTTCTTTAGTCTTTCATTGAGGTATAATGATTTGTATTATGATATGTGATCCTTATTTTGATAAGATGGCTATGTTATCATGCCATGGTTTACTCTTCATTACTAGTTTAGAGTGTTGGAATGATACATGTACTTGTTATGTTCTTTAGATCATATGATATTATTTTGAGAAAAGTTTGATATCATGATGTCATGGTTATGTTCTTGATTGAGCTGTTGGGACCTTGACTTTGATCTTGGTTGGTTCTCTTTGTATTGAGTACATGATTATTTTCTTAATTATTTCATGATGATGTTATGTTTCACTTGAAGTTTGGCATGGATCAATCAATTATAGGTACTCATGAATATTCAGAGACTTAGGTGAGAATAGAGTTCTCTTGTGGTTAGAGTCATGTGTTGATATGGTTACTCTTGATGAGATTTTGGTAGGAAGCCTGAGGAGCCTACACCTTGGTTGGACATGAGTTCAACATGGATCTATGAGGAGAGTGTTCTTGGATAAGTCATGATGACTTGGATATCTTTGAGGAGAATTCTCATTCCCCACTCTTGGTATACTTGGTT
This sequence comes from Sequoiadendron giganteum, assembly GCA_007115665.2. NCBI lineage: Eukaryota > Viridiplantae > Streptophyta > Pinopsida > Cupressales > Cupressaceae > Sequoiadendron > Sequoiadendron giganteum. The sequence goes on along the minus strand of CM021100.1, from coordinate 880,148,140 downwards.
GATTATCATTTGAAAGGTATTTCCCATTGTTTCTTTTAGGTGCATTATGTTTATGTTTTATCTTCTCATTAATATGGATCTTGAGCTATGGATATTAAGGTTTGGAGAGTTCATCTGAGGAGTGTTGGCATGTTTATATCCTTATGAATTATGACTACATTCATTTATGTTGAGTTTAGGAGATGTATTGGGATTATTTCCTTCATTGGGAATGGATTTAGTTTGATATTATTTGATTTGAGAGGCTTACATCCATGTTAGTTACATGATACATATGTTATGTTTGAAATTGGTGATTAAATGGGTTGGGCGTTGTTATGGATTTTATTTTGGGGTTTTGTGGAGGAGATCATTCATGACACAATTGGTATTTAGAGGTGTATGCAAAATTATTTTCTATAAGTATATGATGTGGAGTGTTTCTCTCTTTGGTCTTGGTTATCTTCTTAGATGTCTGGTTTCACAATACATTGGTTTTGAGGTTTGGTTGGATCTATTATAATCACTAGCCCATGGTAATGTGTTTTCACTTATGTTAGTGGGTGATGACATGGAGGTTCCTTTATCTCTTTCCTTTGTTGGGTGTGGAGAACATGGGAGAGATTTGAAGACTTGTGGTGAGAGTTGTTCTTACAAGTTATTGGTTTACAAGTTTTGCATATTATTGTGGATGTTCCTTCTAGTATCAAATGATTTTGATTTGATCTTCTACGTGTTGTTATTGGTAGACTTGGTATGCCTTGATAATTTTAGTTTTGACATTTCCCATGTAGTGGGAGTTCCTATATGTGTATGTTATTCATATGATAGGTTTGACACATGGATCTTGTGATTGCAGTTTATGGGTTGGATATGTTGTTGGCATAATTTCTACTAATTTTTTGTATACCTTTGAGGTATGGTAGATCAAATGGTTTAACATTTGTTGTGGATTCTATTTCTAATATTTTGGGTTTATTAGTTAGATGAGGGAAACTTGGTTTGGTTGTTGTTCTAGCTAATTGTTTATCTTGTTCTCTGGAGGATTCTTCATCTTCAAAATTATTTTTTGGTTACGAGCTTGGAGTTGATTGAGCTTATATTTAGCTTGTGAGAACAATAGAGTTATGAGAATAGAGTGAAGCCTTTGTTATCACTTAGCTTTGATGCATGTGTTCTTTGGATTAGTGCATATACACCTTGGTTTGTTCCCTTTCTTCCATAGGTGGCATGTTTTGAGGATGGTAGAATTTTTTTTCTTGATATGCTGGACATCTTGGATTTTGTTGCAAGTATCTTGTTAGTGCATGAGAGCATGCTAGAGATTCATGTGGTTTCATGGATGGTTGTTATGATGTTGTTTATCCCCTAGCAATTGATTACCTAATTAGATTGGATGTTTTTCAAAAGGTGTTCGATAAGTGGGAAAATGTTGGGAATTAAGGTGTCTCAACCTTTGCAATTTCCTAGCATTAAAATATTAATTTATTAATGTTTATATTTTAATTTCTTTCTCATATTAATTTTTCATCTAATATGACTTGTCACGATGATTTTTTAGCATATTGGGAGGTGACATGGGATGTGACATGGATGATGTGGTCCCCACAAGTCAATGTAGGAATACCACTTTGGGAAGATATTCTTTGACATGTGTCGACATCTTTGAGGGATTCTATGGAGATCTTATGATATATTCCTATGACAATATTATGATGTATAAGAGCTAGATTCTATGATGGGTTTGACAAGTGTTGGAAGGTATATTTGCATGAGGAATCTAGGTTCCCAAGTTTGACAATGAAAATTTGTAAGAGAATCATTTATTATTAGTCAGTTATGATGAATTCTCTTATAGTTGTAAGTGTTTTCATATATGACAAATTATATGATGGCTATAAGGTGTGTAAGAGCATTTTTCATAGATATTCTAGGTAAATTTGGGGTACCCAAGTATGGAGGCATGTAAGGGGGGTAAGGAATCATTGGAAAAGTGTCACAAGAGTCAACTATGAGTTGGAAAAATGTGCCACATGGATTTGGATGCCCATCTCTTGTAGCTTGCTCTAGAAGCTACCTTCATGCTTGTATTTCTCTGTATATTGGATGTATTGGAGTGGGTTTATGAGATATTTTGTTTGCAGGTATCAAGTGTTGTCGAATTTCCTTTAGAAGAGAAAGATGTAGTCTCCATGTTAAGTTCATGATCTTGCAAGTGTATTGTAACCATTTTTTTGTAGATTAATACATTGGTTTGATACTCTGGAGTGTGGGGTTATTTACTCGAAAGGGTTTTCCCCACATATATCATGTTTTATTATTTCTTTCTATCTATCTTTCTTTTATTCTACATGTTTCTCAATCTTGAAATGTTAATTTACATTCAATTATGCTGCTAAAATTTTCTTAGATTTGAAACTACATCAACTTTCCTCTAAGGATTAATGCGTGGGAAATTAAACTATGTATGTTTTCTCTTTAAGGCATAGTAGTATGTGCTTGTATCAGGTCAAGTGGAAATCTGATTAATTTAAAGAAGCATAACATACTAAAGGTGCATACTAGTTCTTGGAAGGCTTTCTGAGTTTACCATTCCCTTTCAATTACCTTTCAGTCACTTTGTTGTGTTCAACTAACAAACTATGAAGTGAAAATGAGTTTTGGAATTTTTCTTATATAATACAAGAAACAAATATTTGTTTCCTATTATAAGATTTTTCTAAAATGTGTCAGCTATGTCCCTTAGTTATAAACCGAGGGATGATAGATAGTTTATAATATATAATTTAGAAAATTTAATATATAAAATATAATTTATGATATAATATACAAACTTATATATATTATATATTATATTATACTAATATATAATAATATACTATATTAGTACATTTTTTAAATGATTTTATTGGAAATGGATAATCTATTTCCTTTTATAGGATTTTTTTAATTGATGTTGTGTTTGTCCCTATATAGGAGAAAATTTGCACCCCTTACACAAATTCCTCTTTTGCCCCTCCTCACTTTAGAAAACCAAATTTGGAGGCTAAATTCCACATAAGCCTATTTCCTTCGTTCCACTTGGCACTTTTTTTTAGCATTGACAAAGGAATAACTATCGGGGATGCCCATGTGACACGTAGACATCTACACAATGTGCTTATGTCCATGGCAGATTCCTATGGCTGGAGCCTATAGAGGCATTACACTTCCCATTGGAAATCGACTTGTAATGCCCCGTTCGATCGACCAACCCAAATATGGTTGTTTTCTTCACTCTTTCCTTCAAATCCACTATTCCTTCATTCATTTCGAGGCTGGATGATCTCTCTTGGCAACTCACAAGCTCTAAGAATTCACTTCAAGCATTCAAGCAACATTTTTGCACTCCATAGCAGTAATTCCATCACTCCATAAATTCAGTAGAGAAAGTGTAGAAAAACACCATTGCAACAGAGGCTTAATTCCTCTCATTTTCTCCCCCATTAGCCTTGAGTGCTCTTGGTGGAGGTGGTAGGATTTCTACTCCTCTCCTCTATTATTTGGTTGAGTAAGCACATTACTATTTTGTAGTGTTTTAGTGTTGTTTTCTTTATTCCTTTCTTTATCATACTATTTCTCTATTGTTGCAAACTTAATTGCCTGTGGAGGTGGAAACACCAAAATAGGGGTTTGACTGAAGCAAACCCCTATACATCCCCCCAAAAAATTTCCTCTTCATTGTGTGTAGGTGGACATGCTTCTCAAAGCTAGCTGGCGAGCAAGCTTTTTGGTGAGATCATTCTTGTCACCCTAGCATTGATCTACTTATTTTATCATATTCATTTATACATTTCCTATTTCATAGTGTTATTTTTTTCCCTTAGAAACCATTAGCTAGGCCATTAGTCTATTTTCTAATTATTCGACCTTGTCTTTCTAGTCCTCTAGCTGTACAAATGCCAACACACCTGAGAGAGGCCAACGTGCTACTCTATTGTCCTAGATTTGTGCTTTTTTCCTCTGACAGAGAGCTATTCGACATGTAGTGTTTAATCCAAAATTTGACTTGCCTAATCCCCTTTCACATCTTGGGTTTGCAGAGTGATCAAAGGACCTTATAGTCCTCATCATTCTTATCTTGCATCTCCTAAAATTCCCTTAGGATGAGGTGAGTTAGGATAGCTTGCTACTCTAAGCCCTTCATGACCTAGGGCCTTGATGTGGTTGGTCCCCCTCTCTTACATTTTTGGTGAACCTGATGTGAACCAATGTCTACTCTTTTATCGGTGTATCAACGTTTCCCCTTATAACCTCTAATCATTGTACCCCTACATGTTGTGAAGGTTTATGGGAATCACAACCTAGTCCACAACCTCAGGGTATATTTTTAGGATATGTCTATGACACCTTCCGATGGAGAAGACAAAGGTCACTTCTAATTTCTCTATAGGTCTTTTCTCCGGTTGGCCTTTCTACTAAATATTAAGTGTCATGGGGTGAGTTGAGATTCTTCAATGAAAATGACCGTGTCCCTACTCCTCCTATGTCTCCCATATCGTCATCCATAGATGAGCGTGAAGTTGTCCACATCGATTTTGAATATGTTGCTAGTATGAGTAAAGGGTTAAGTGCTTTGGAGAATCACCTAGAGAAAAAACCAAAGCTCACTAGGGCTGCTAAGGTCATCAACAAAATGAAGTACATGGTAGGAAAAGACTATACATGCATAGAACTCCTAGCTAGTCTCACTGGTCTGACTGAAGCATGCACCCCTTCGAACCATAGTATCATGATATGAGGTGGCCCCTTTGAGGAGCATGAGAGATAGTTAGGAGTGTCCATGCCTCCCAAATTTGTGTACATGGCTAACACGGTCCCTTTGATTAGTATCCCCATTGCTTCTGAAAGTTCTAAAACTATCAAAGTAAACAAAACCCCTCTGGATTTTCACTTCATCCCTCCTATCGCCTCTAGCAGTGGAGGCTTTGGTGGTGGTAGCTTTAGTGGTAGAGGTGGCATTGGTGGAAGTGGTTTCGACAAAGGTCATGGTAGTTGCTTTGGTTCTGGCGGTGGATCTAAAGGAGGTCCCATTGGTGGCAGTGGCGCTGGTGGTGGCTCTAGTGGTAGTTAATATGGTGGTTTTGGTGATGGCTCTAGTGGTTGTTCTACTAGTCCTATATCTTCTAACGACCTAATTCTGAAAACCCTTCTTCAAGATATGGGGAAGATACAGAACCAACTGACAAACCTTTCCCAACCTTCTATCCAGCCTATCTTCCAGCCTTTCTTCCAACATAGCCCATTGTTAGTAGCATTCCTAAACACTCCTTTCTTGCAAGGGATGGAGATTCCTAAATTCAAGAAGTATGACAACAAAGGGGACCTACAAACACATGTGTCTGCCTTTAATGACTTATGTATAGACTTCTTCCATCACGATGCATTGATGGAAAAAATATTCCCTCTATCTCTCAAGGACAAAACACTCGAGTGGTACTATTCTTTGCATGAAAATTCCATCTTTACATTCAAGGGTATGTCGAGGATCATGATGGGCCAAAAAGTGGTGATATCTAAGTGATATGATGGCCCATGTGGTTGACGACTTTTTTTTACCCAAAATTGATGAAATGAAAAGGGGTTTTAAAGGAGATTCTTAGCTTTCCGCCAATATAAATTATGCTTTACTTTGAATTTAATAAATTATTATTATTCATTTTCTATTTGAATTACAACTAAAGTCCTAATTGATAGGTTGATTGAAAAAAATCTATAGCTTTTAAATGGTATCACATTTTTTGAATCCAAAACATGCATCACATTCTATGCTTCACATACTATAGGATTAAAAAAAAAATTGAATTTCATCAATTTTTGACCAAGTTGAGGTGGTTAGACATACGATTTTTATATTTTTTTAAAATTTTAATAAAAAATTCATAATTAATTATTTACTTGGAAAAAATTACAAAAAAATATGCATCACATCAGGACATGATTCCCCTACTTATATCTAAAATATTATAAAAAATATTATCATTTTATTGTGGTTAGGGTGGTTAGACAGACACCTACTCCTTATTTTTTCCTTGAAATTTAAGTACTACTGCATTGAAATTTCAAATTTTCACCAAATAGATTAAAAAAAAAAAAAAACTAGTAGTGTAGAAACTAAATTAAATTTGCTATAGATTCTATTATTACATATTTTAGAAATAATATAGATAACTTATTCAAATTTTTACGTCAAGTTAACTAACTCTGATTTTCTGAATTTTATTGCCACTTAAGGGCCTGTTTTTTCCATGATGATCCTGCACATACCCTCAATCAACTTGTGAACTAGTTCTTATGACAGTTCCAAGCCAACATCGAACCTAAGATTTCCTTCTCTGACCTTGTCTAATGTAAAAAATAGGATAATGAGAAGAATACCAATTTTATAGCGCGATATCATGCGCTCTTTTCACAAATCTCATACCCATTACCAGATTTTGATGTGCAGAAGGTGTTCATAGGGAACTTACAAAGGCCTTGGCAAGAGAAGTTTTCCCTTATGAAATACCCTTATTTCGTGCATTTGTGTGCAGCCCTATGGGAGTACCAATAGACAAGAGTTTAGTTCGGGGGATCTCTCATGCTCTCATCTTAAAGAGAAGTCCATTGTATCGATCTATAGAAAAGGAAAGGTCATTTTCAATGTAGTAGCCACTGTGGATGAAAATAGCTTCAAGCACAACCAAAAGTTCACAAATTATCATAATCTTATTCATCCATCTTACAAAAGTTGTTGAAGGATAAAATTGTTAACTTGCCAATACCATCAAGTTAATGGACATGATACCAAACATTGCATGCACCTGCGTAATGAGATACAAGACTGCATCGAGGATGATACTATTCATCTCGATGGATGTAAACAAAATACGAACAAATCAGTGGTGAAAGCTAATAGTGAATTGTAGATATACATGAATCTATTTTCATCACATTCTGCTAACATGATTATTGATCCCTATGATTCTATTGCTCAGCCTGAAGTATATGTTAATATGGTCACTGTTACTCCTTTTCTTGCGATCAATTCATCAAATATAACATTTACTTCACAAGATGTATCAAAAAATGATAAACCTTCTCCACTTTACATTCTTGCTCGCCTCAATGGAAACATTGTGATAGGAGTCTTAGTCGACCCCGCAAGTAGAGTGAATGTCATTATGGAGGAGACCCTATTGTTGAACTCCCTGCAAAGGGAGGAATATGAAAAAACAAAGTCCATCATCTGAACACTTGATGGCCTTGCTCTCAAACCATATGGATCAATAACCTTTCCATCTCGGTCAAACCTAGGAACATAGACATTTTTTTTGGTGTTATTCCTGAGTCAAGCCTATTTAGGGTGAAGCTAGGTATACCATTGCTATCTTCCATGAATGGTATCACCTCTATAATTCATAAAAGTTTAAAATTATCCTAGGAAGGTGCTATGCACATGGTACATGATACTAGCTATCAGCCCTTGGTGTCTTGTGGGGGATATTCATTAGATCACTTTTGGCTCACTCTAGTTGGTCTGCTTCCTTCAAGAACAAACCTACTTTATAAGAAATACATAAGTATAAAATTGGGGGTAAGGGATAGTCAAAACTGACCCTTCATGTAGAAGAGCAGCCATATGCCTCCTCTTCCCAAAAAGGAAAGGAGAAACTTGCTCCTTCTCGGGTAGCCTCGTCCACCCCCTCTCTTGGGAGGACCATTGGATTGGTAAGCTTGGTCTTTATCCAGTGAGTTAGATGGTGCCTGCTTGGCATAAACCCAAGATCAGGATATTAGATCTCCCTACCAAGCCTCATAGACCTTGGTACTACTTGTATAGTAGGCAAAAAACCCCTCATGGGGAATCCTCTACGTCTCGGCCTCCATGACCTCCTATCGCCCCTACATCTAAAGCAATGAATAGGAAGAGGCCTACTACCGAGGTCTTAGAGCCGAATCCCCCCACTATCTTTTAACTTTTCCCTCCTGCTCCCATACAATAGCTTGTCCCTCCACCGAAAACAATTATGGAGGAGACTCCCATGACTAAGTAGGAGCCTTCTGTTCCTTCACAACCTCTGGCGTCTAGTTGAAAGAGTCACATAAACCACCTTACATGTGAGTGCAAGTTTTGGTGAAAAGGTCTCTTGGCTGAGTAGGCCGCCTCACAGAGGAAGGAAGAGGATATGACCAATCCTGTATCAGGACCTCTTTCTGGGTCCTCCTCTCTCCTCCCCTATGTTTCTATTCAAACCAACTCTATATTACCTTTGACTTCTACTGCGAGTGCAAATCAGATTGACCCTAGAAAGGTGTAGGTGTTCATCACTCCTTTGGTGGATCTGCCCTTGTTGACATCTGTTTTGGATGTCCCACCTCTCCAAAAGCCCATAGATATGAGTAACACCTCAGTTGTATCTACTATGATTCTTTGCTCCTCGCCCCTTGTCCTTCTTGCCTTGTTTGTGTGGATTTTTCCTCCTCTGATGAAGAAGATGGTAGAGAGTGGTCCCTCTAGCAATGAACGATGTAAGAGGAGTCCACCTTCTCTGAAATGTGGCCACGTGTTACTTGTTATGTCCTAGTAATCAAACCAGTCTCGACTTCCCCTCAGTTTGTCACTTCTCCCGAATCTCTTGGTGAGCTTAGTGGTGAACCTTGCGTGCAATCTCCTTTGTTCATTGAAGTGAAACATGGCACTCATGTTAAGTGCAGGTTTAACTCGGTGGATGAAGTTTTGACCTTGTTAGTGATCTTCGTGAAGTTGTTGACCTTAGACCCACAAGAGTTTAGTGATAGAGACCTTGGAGGTCCTTCTTCCTTAGCCCTTGTTGTTGGAGGGTCGGAAGCTCCTACCCTTAACATTCCACCACTATAGTATTTTCATCCTCCCCCCTACGATGATCTAGAGTAGGAAGTTGACGACCTCTTGGTTGATCAGTGTTATGAGGAGACCTCTTCTTTATCTTTAGATTAGATGTGTGTGTGTGTTGTGATGTGTTTCCCTATAATCATGCTATATATGCCTAGATGAACCTCGTCACCCCTACTAGTACTTGGATATAGGCATTGTGTTTGTGTTGTAAACCTTCTTCTATTCATATCATCATTCTTCAATGTTTGTGATTGAATTTCGACAAATTGGGGCTGATACAAAGTGGTGGGAGCATTTAGGCTTCCCTTCCATTTTGACCTAATTTTTTATTTTGAATTTATCTTCTTGTGCATTCCTCACATGGCCTGATATAGTAGGGGGTTGATGATAGTTCATTTATATACTATTATTATACTTATATATATTTATGATCTATTCTGACCCCAAAATATTAGGTTGCCCATGTGCCCTTCATTCGTGTTCTCTTTCCTTTTTCTTTCTCTTTATATTTCTCTCTTCTTTGCTTTTGTTTTTCCTCTCATGTGTGATGATGTTGCTTCTACATCGCCTTGGTCTTCAGAAAACATATTCGTTTCCAACAAATATTTTCTCAAGAATCTCCACACACTTCTCTGAAAGAATTAAATTCTCAACTTGAAACCCTAACAAAAAATGTTTCCTTCATCAAGGGTTCATAAAGAAATGACTCATAAACCTTCCTCCAATGCGATAATAGCTTTTATCTTCCCCTCACATGGGGGAATATTCTTCCTTTTGAAATCCTTGATGAATTGAACATCTTTCAGAAGGATTCCTTGATGAGGAATTGATTCAAAAAAGAAGACACCAGCTTTCAAACAACACTTCCCTTGAGTGGACCCTTTCTTTTTACATCAAGTTCCTGAGGGACCCCTTCATTTTTTTTTTATCTCAAGTAAGTTCTATGGCATCTAGCTCAGGGGTAGCCAGACTAGACCTACTTCTTATCTTTGTGTCTAGCTCGGGTGTAGCCCAACTATGTCCCCTGAGTGGAACCCTCTTCCCTTTTGAAGGGTTCCCTTGGGACCCCTTTGAAATTTTTCCAACTTGACGATGATCTGTGTGATTGTCTACTTACTTGCCTATGTGGCCACTTCCTGACATGTTCTATCTATGGGTAAACATGTCACTTCATGGGTACACCCTTGAAGCCACTTTTTGACAATGTGGAGTCTACTTTCCTCGATTTACTTCATGTGAGAGTTCTTGGGGGATACCTTCCTTATAGGTCTACAAGTCTATAAGGTGCTTTTATCAGTTTCCTTCATGTCATATTTCTTGGGGGATACCTTCCTTGTAGGTTTACGAGTTTGTAAGGTGCTTTTCTTAATTTCCTTCATGTGAGAGTTCTTGGAGGATATCTTCCTTGTAGGTCTGTGGGACTGTAAGGTGCTTTCTTTCTTAAACTTCATAGTTTTGTGGAGCTATGAAGTCCTTTGTCCATCCTACACTCTCATGTTCACCAAATCGTGGTCTGCTCCCTCAACGGTTCAAGTATACATCTCTAATCCTACTACTTCTTCAATCTACTTTACCAAAGTACTCATCAATATTTGTGCTCACTGAAGTGGGGGAAAAATGTATAGGAGTGAATTTGTACCCCTTACACAAATTCCCCTTTTTCCCCTCCTCACTTTAGAAAACCAAATTTGGAGGCTAAATTCCACATAAGACCGTTGCCTTCATTCCACTTGGCACCTATTTTGAGCGTTGAAAGAGTAATAACTATTGGGGATGTTTGCATAGTGCGTAGACATCCATGCATGGTGCTTACATCCTTGGTAGATTCCTGGAGTTGGAGCCTACAGAGGCGTTATACTTCCCATTGGAAGTTAACTTGTAAAACCCCATTCGGCCGACCGACTTGAATATGGTTCTTTTCTTCACTGTTTCCATCAAATCCACTATTCCTTCATTAATTTCAAGGCTGGATGATCTCTCTTGGCAACTCACAAGCTCTAAGAATTCACTTCAAGCATTCAAGTAGCATTTTTCTACTCCATAGCAACAATTCCAACACTCCATCAACTCGATAGAGCAAGTGTACAACAACACCATTGCAAAAAAGGCTTGAGTTCTCTCATTTTCTCCCTCATTAGCCTTGAGTGCTCTTGGTGGAGGTGGTATGCTTTCTAATCCTCTCCTTTGTTATTTGGTTGAGTAAGCACATTACTGTTTTGTAGTGTTTTAGTGTTATTTGCTTTATTCCTTTCTTTATGATACTATTTTTCTATCATTGTAAACTTGGTTATTCATGGAGTTGGAAACACCAAAACATGGGTCTAATTGAGGCAGACCCCTATACAGGCCCCCAACAATTTTCCTCTTCATTGTGTGTAGGTGGACATGCTTCTCAGACTAGCTGGCGAACAATATTTTTAGTGAGATCATTCTTGTCACCCTAGGATTGATCTAATTTATCATATTCTTTTATATATTTCTTATTTCATAGTGTTATTTTTTTCACTTAGAAACCATTAGCCGGGTCGTTAGTCTGTTTTTTGGTGATTTGACCTTGTCTTTGTGGTCCTCTAGCTGTATGGATGCCAGTGCACCTAAGAGACACCAACATGTCATGTTGTCATCCCAGAATCATGCTTTTTCCCTCTGTAAGAGAGCTATTTGAGACATAGTGTTGAATTCAAAAACTGACTCGCCTAGCACCCTTTCACATCTTGGGTCTGCAGAGTGATCAAAGGACCTTATATTCCTCATCATTCTCATCCTGCATCTCCTAACATTCCCCTAAGTTGAGGTAAGTTAGGGCAACCTATTGCTCTCGGTCCTTCGTGACCTGGGGCCTTAACATGGTTGGTCCCCCTCTCTTACAGTCCCTTAGTTATAAACTGAGGGACAATAGATAGTTCATAATATATATTTTATAAAATATAATATATAAAAACTATAATTCATAATATACAATTTATAATAAATAATATATAATATATAGACTAATATATATCATATTATATAATAATATAATATATATTATATTATAATTTTTTAATATAATATAATATAATATATAATATAATATATAATATAATATATATTATAATACATATTATATTATATTATAATTTTTTAATATAATATATATTATATTATAATATTTTAATATATAATATATATTATATTATAAATAATATTATATATATTTTTAATATATAATAATATAATATATTAGTACATTTTTATATGATTTCATTAGGAATGGATATTTGTTCTAAACAAATATCTATTTCACTTTGGTTCTTACCATGGAAACATGTACTTTTTACCCAACCTTGGTGAAATGGTGGGAAAAGGGGTCCTAAATCCTAAAAGGAAAGAACCTAAGACTCAAGGGGCCTCTTCTTAAGATTTCATTAGAATACAACCCACAAAGCCAAGAGATTGATTTTCAACCTCAATTAGACATGGGTTGGTAGATTCTTTAGGGATTTAGGATGATTTAAAATGATTTAAATGATAAAAATAATTGAGTTATATGATCTAATATGTAAAATACATATTCTCAAAGATAAACAGACAATAACAACACTTTGTAGGCAAATCTATGAAATATTAGAGGACATGTGCCTATCACTAAAAGTTCATTCTACCATGTGTAGAGGGACTAGTTCACCCCTAGGCGAATGGGTCTTTGATTAAGCTTCCAAAAACATTTTTTATGGTCCTCTGGTACTAGATCAAATATTTTTTCAACCTACAAACTTGTTGGAATGCTAGAAATGAATTGTGTAACTTAGTTTCCACAGGTTGACAAGAATGATGACAACAAATTCAACCATAAAAAATTTCTCTTCAGTATCTCCAATCATTCTTCAACCTATAATCTACACATACACAAAGAGGAAAAATATGTGTGCCATATAGGGGTTTGCCTTAGTCAAACCCCAGGAATAGTGTTCCCACTTTCACAATGGAAATATCAATGATAAAACCTCCAATGGAAAGGAAGGAAATGATGAATGAACAATTGTTACAACTTACCACCCTTCAATAGCCTCCTTGAAGGACTGAAGTCAAAAATATCACTCCAAGGGTATGAATCTTGCTTTCTTGATTTTCTTGAATTCTTGAATGCATGAAGACCTATAACACTTTTTAGCCTTCACAAAATGACATGATGTTAGGATCTCAATTTCTATTGTAAATGATTGATAATATTGTTCTTAAATGCTCTTGAAAATAATATTTGCTTCTCAAAAGTTGCTCCTCAAGTGTTAGATTTCAAATGATGAAAATACTATGTATTTATAAGTGTTTATCCAATTTCCCAAAACTTAGATTCCAAAAGCCACCACTTATAATTTAAATTTTAATCAATAAAATGCGGTCAAAAACATATTTTAATTTAGGTCCTAGCCTATACCTCCAGAACACACATGATCCAAGGTAATTTAGTTATTAAATACATTTATTTAATGTTGGTCCCCCTTTCGAAAAACTATAAGAATAAAGGTTTTGAAATGCATAATTTGGCAAATTAGAAGCTTAATTAAGTCCAATAAATTAAGGGACCCAAACATAGTGTGAAATTGTAAAGGTACAAATTTTTCTACACCTAGTAAAAAGTCAAGGTGAAATTTCGTGTATTTGCACAAATTAAAAATGCCTTTTTTGTCACATCGCCACTTTTTGGATCCCCATGATCGTGCACAACCCTGCAACCAAGAGTAAAACCATGATAAAACCCCATAGAAGATATGGATTCCTCAAACAAGTTGAAGATGTTGAATATCATGAGACAAACCATGAAATCTTCAAAATAGGTTGAATAGGTTAATACTCTTGTAGATTACAAAGAGAAACCTCCAAATATCTATCTTAATGAGAAGATTGGCAGAGGGTAGATTGACCCTCTGCTATTTTTTATTTTATTTTTATCTAGATTTTTGTAAAATAGGCATAAAGTCCAAAAAAGTGCAAACTTTTTTTTTACCAAAATTGAGCAAATGAAAGGTTTTTTTTTCCAAGATTTTTGGATGTGTTGGTGACATTCTTGGCTCTATGATGCTCCATTGATAGGGTTATGTGTAGGATTCACCTCGATGTGAGAAGGAATATGTTCTCATTGCTTTGAACCATGTTGGAGAATTCCAAGATCAAGAGCATGAAACAAATTTTGCAAGTGAATAAAATATGCACAATAGTATGTGTACCAAATATAAAATGAAGATTTTTTAATACAACGATCAAGCCTTGAAAATATAGGTAAGGATGAGGGGGTGATAAGGTAGGAGTAAATTTTTTACTACCCCTCCAAAAGTGGAACACTTATGACCTTACTTAACAAGAGTGTGAAAGAGTGTCAATTGGTGTCTCAACTCATGAGAATGCATGTCTCAACCATATAAAGTGAGACAAAAGCAAAAGAAAACCAAGGTAAACTTAACCTAGGTGTGAATAGGTCAATCCTAGAAAGGTGATTAGCTAACTAGGTATGATAATGACTCTATTTATACTAACACTCTACACACACCCTATAGGGATGCAAGACCCACATTTGTACATTTAGGCATCTACAAAAGAGCACCCATCAAACAAATAATTTTCTTCAATTAGTATAGTAGAATATACCTTACACCTAAAGTTTTGACTCCATACATCTAATCATATTTCATCATTCAACTATTGAATAAGCTTAGGGATCTAAGTAAGGAAAATATGAAAATGTATCTCAAGCACCATTTTTCACATTTTAGACAATCTAAGTGTGGGAGTAGGTGCAAGTGAATTTTTTAGTAGTGACAATTTTCTATAAAAAAATATAGAGAATACGATGAGACGCATCCTGATAGTAAAACATATAAAATATATTAATACACATGAATATAAAGAAAAAAAACCCTAAAAAAAAAATTAGATGAAACCAAACACAACCATTATTATATATGATAAAAAATACTTAAATATAAAGCAACCTAATCCCAATAACATCATCTTCCTCTCTTTACACACATTCTATTTCTAATCTGATCTAAATCTCCACTACATATTCTTTACAATTAAAATATATGAAACAAATTTAACATATTATTTAGTAATCTAATTTACATTTAAAACAAATAAATACATTTCGCTGAATTTCAATAGGCAAAAGTTATTCTATTTTTATTTATAGTGCAAATAATATTCTAATCAACTTCTTTCTAAATTGAAGTAACACAACAGTTCTACACTATGCCATCGCACTTGTCAACAAGAATAGACAGAGTTTGTCGGCAAGAATATATACATCTATGTAGAAGGGTATTGACTATCCATCATGCTGGATGCCCATTTGATATAGTATGCTAGAAGCAGGAAAAAATTTTAACCGGTCAAAAAATCGCAAACTAGGCAATGGAAGCTTAGTGAATATTCGGTCCTCTGGTCAATAAGTCTACACTAAAGACATACGAACTATACCCGTTCCCATTCCAGATGTTCCCAGTAAATCCGAGAAGAAAACTTTAATTAAAGGAGCGAACAATTAGCGCAGGCTATGTTTGTTTAGACTGCGCCCTCTCGTCTCTTTAGAGAGTTGGTCGTCAAAGCAGAAGATACTCCTGTACTTGGATATGAACCGCTCCCTTCACTCATCTCATATGGTTGTATGGTGGGTAGAGAGGTTTCCCCTTCAATTATCTGTAATACTTGCCTCATCGTAGGTCTCACCTCTGGTTGAGAATTACAGATCAGCAGTCCTAATTTGAGCACTTTCTCCATCTCATCAACAACATATTGACCACCAAGATTTGGATCAGCTGCATCCATGAGCTTCCCTTTCGCATGGAGCTCTCTTACCCAATCTAACATTACCATCTGGGAAGCATCGAAAGAGGGATCGACAGGCCTCCTTCCGCAGGCAACCTCCAACATTAAAATACCAAAACTGAAGACATCTGCGCTAGGACCGGCCTTTCCTGTGTGTACGAGCTCCGGTGCAATGTACCCAAGCGTACCCACCATACGAGTAGTTTGTGGGTATCCTGTATGCTCGTACAGACGAGCAAGCCCGAAGTCCCCCAGCTTTCCATTAAGTTCAGAATCCAACAAAACGTTGCTAGATTTTATGTCTCTATGCACTACCATTTTCTCCGACCCTTCGTGAAGATACAACAATCCTTCGCCCACGTCCCTCAGAATTTTGTACCTGTGAACCCATTCCAGCACGCTTTTCTTCGACTTGTCAAATATCATCTTGTCCAGGCTTCCATTTGGCATGTACTCATACACTATGAATAACTCTGCCCCCCTCCTGCAATAGCCTCGGATTTGGACAAGATTCCGGTGCTGTAAACGTCCCAGACTTGAAATCTCTGCAATGAATTCCTTCAGGCCTTCAGTGCTTTCTCTAAACATAGATTTTACAGCAACTTCGAGGCCGTTACTAGGGAGGACTCCTTTGTACACCTGACAGGAACCTCCACAGCCCAAAACTTGTTCGCCTCCGAAGCCTTTGGTTGCAATATGCAAGTCTTTGTAGTCAAATCTGTGAGGCCAATACTCCTTCTCCCATTCTTCTATAACGTCTCTGTACTTGTTTCTCTTCCACAGAAAAATCGCTCCTGCAACCAGAAACAACAACAGAAGTACGAGGGTTGGAGTTATAATGGCTGTAAGTCCAGAGTTGGAATTCTTGCTCATAATAAGAGAAGGAAGATGAGATGTATCCAGCTCAGGCGCGGATCCATTTGTGCTGAAGCTCCAAGCGAGGACACAGTGGTCTTCAACGACAGTTCCTGTTGATGCAGAGAAACCAACGTACATTTCTTCTTCGAGAATATTAGGCAAAGTCGTAATTTTGAGAGATATAAGAGGCTTTTTGGGTCGAGGTGAACCCGCTTTTACTATTGTAACATTCAATTGCTGTTGGGTATGATCGTAGTCGATCCAAGCCTGAATATTGTGTCCACTGTTGAGATCTAGTTCATGAAATTGGTTGCCAATCCAGTACCCCGCAGTTTCAGACTTTACCGATTTGAGGTCGTTCAGATCCACACCGACATGATCGTTATCGAGGTCTTGGTATTCCACGTTGGGTATTGTGTCGAACTCGACGGCAAAGAGATGATTGTCAGCCTTTCCTAGGGTGGAAGCATTCAACAAACCGAGGAACTGAGTTGATGACTGTTCCACTGGAGACTTGGTGGGTGTTATGAGAAAGGCCATCCCATGCCCGCTGCTTATACGATCGGAGGAAGAAGGGACCATAGCGAATACGAAGGTAGTGCTAAATGATGAGGTCGTATTTGTCAACTTGGGTTCTTTCATCCGCACAGGCTGAGTATATAAAGCGCGGCCAGACATGTGTTGTGATTGATTGGTGAGGCAGATGGCACCGGAGCGTATTGAAGAATTGTCGACCTGATACAGGGTGGAGGCATTGAATTTGTTGAAGCGGAAACTTGTGTGGGCTTGTGCTGGAAGGCATGCATACAGCACAAGGATCACAAGGATACGCACAGACATGGGTTGCAGTTTCTATCTACAACGAAAATGGGGCATAGAAACGTTTCACATGGCTGAGACAAAATAAATTATGAGCTGCTAGAAAGCTGTCAAGCTTGCACAGCAAAGCTTAAGAGTCACAGACTTTAAGCTTAAATTATAAGCTACCTCTTTGTTTATTTACGACAAAAGGGCGTTCCACAAATATGTTGACTACGATCACGGATGACCTACCTACAACACAAACATAAATTGAAGATGTAGAAATAAGTTGCGAGTTTCCTGTGTCTTAAAGACAATGACGGAAAACGAGCTTGCGATTAAGTTAGACTTTTAGCCTATCCTCTTTCATACCTTAATTCTGCTCGTGGTGGAAATATTGTAGTTTGACCGAAAATTAAATCTTAAGCAATCTAATGGAAATTTAATTTATATATAGTTAAATTTGAATATTTATATTATTTATTATTTAATTTTATGTTTCTTTTGAAGAAATATTTTGATAGATGTATATATTGATAAAAGACATAGCTTTGCATGAAGTTAGGTTAACTGTTTTTAATTTTAACTATTTTTTAATCTTTTATTTATTTATTTACATAAAATTTCT
Organism: Sequoiadendron giganteum; assembly: GCA_007115665.2. NCBI lineage: Eukaryota > Viridiplantae > Streptophyta > Pinopsida > Cupressales > Cupressaceae > Sequoiadendron > Sequoiadendron giganteum. Next base: position 880,130,174 of record CM021100.1, on the reverse strand, counting down.
ATACATTTAGCCTCTAACTTAATCTTATATGCACATATTTTTATGCATTGACCATATCCTCACATTTATTATATTCACCTATGCATCTATCTACATATACTCATTGACCACCTAGATCTTACCATTTGTCCACATGTGGTCATTTTCATAGTCATGGGGTCAACCCTAGAGTTGTAGACTTCAGCGTTTTCTTTTTTAAATTAAAATTGAAATTTGGAGAATTGCTCTGCTTTATTCTCCTAGCACGAGCCAACCATATACATATTTAGTGTAATTTGATTTAATGTGTTAGTATTTAAAGACATTCAATGCATTCAATATACACGTTGACTATCATTTGAAATCCTCTCACTTTAGAGCATTAAAAGGGCAATCAATAGTGACACACTTGGACTTGGTTAATGCCAACTCTTGCAAGGTATTTTTAAATATTGATGGCCCGCAATAAAAAATAAAAACAAAGCAAACATAGAGATATAAACTACAATGCACTTAGTAAAAAAAATTCACGTGATAGATGGTGTTGGCATGACACACCCTCTAGTACCACAATGGAGGGTAGACTAGAACTCATGACTTCTTTCCTACAATAGGATGCTTTAGCCAATCGAGCTAGGCCCTTACCTTGATCTTCTATTTCATTTTAATTCCCTAATATGATTACAGTTAATTGAATTTACAAGTCTCAACTATCATTAATTAGTCTAGGTTAATTGTGTATATGTGTATGCGTCTTATTGGTTTAGACTAGAACACTCTTAATAAATGTTTGTTTTATTTTATATTTTTTGGTGAACATGTGTGTGATCTCACATGACCTAATATTCTTTCTAGGTTTTTCACTACATTAAGCTATTTTACATCTACAATTTCTTAAGTTCACATCCTACTTTCATATATAAGCTACCTTTTACTCACATGTGCATCATTGATATATCTTTATTTTAGGGGTTTAGTTGTTTTCATACTTCATCATTACCATATTCCCTACCAACCTTTATATTGGATTTAGAGTTGTCTTTTCTACTTTTAGTTGTTTTAGATCTATTTACCTTTTACGTGTGAACCCTAATATGGCTACCCATTCTACTAGTAATGATATATTTAATGGTGATCACATTGAGATTAACTTATGTGATTTGAGAGGATTATGGCCATGATGCACATGTGGCTCAATAAGGATTTCATCTTTGAAGATAATTTTTCATGGATTTAGTATAATATGCCCAAGCATGTCATTAATTAGCATTTGTAACCTATAATATATTAGTGAAATATCCTCACAACCCAATTTTTTACAAGATCCTTAATCCTAATGAACCTTTCTAAAGGTCTATCTTCTGACCCATCTTCATCTTTTAATCCCAACCCTACCACCACCATATGCTACATCTATTATTAACTCTAGTATTATCCCTAGTACTTCCATTGTCCCTATATCATTCCCTTTTTCTGCAATCCCTAATGTTTCCTTAAGGTTACACTCCACCATTCATTACCCATTGATACTTCAACCCCCTATAGAATTTCACCCAAATCTTCCTCTATTACCTCCACAAATAAATTTATTGCATCCTCTACTCATGCTAGCCATACGATTTCTCCATCCCAAACTATCCACTACCTCTCATGTTGTGTCCAATTCATTTGATTCCATGTTCATGCCTCTTACATCCTAACCCCTCTTCTACCATCTATCACACTTTCAGTACCACTATTTTTCCCAATACCACTTTGGATACACTTCTAGAAGAGGTTGAAAACTAAAAAAATAACTTAAGGACAATTATAGGGACATTATTGCATATAATCCTCCAAATTGCACGACTTTACTTTGATGTTGTTGTATGCTCATTTCTTGTGTGATTTGTGGTTCCTCATTTTTAGATGTATAATGGAAAATGAAACCCAAATATTCATTTGGAATCATTCCAACAACATGGATTGATTTTTCTTATGGTATATGATCTTATATAAGTTAATTTTATAAACCATCAAAGACTAAGATATTGAATGGTTTTATTCATTACTATTGGGTTCAATGAAGTATTTCTATTATCTTTCTACTATATATTTATAGAATTTTTATATAAATATGAGATTGAAATTTACTATTATTGACCTTATGAGATGTACAAACATGAGTAATGAACCTATCAATTTTAATCTTTGTATTGCAAGATAAAAAATAAATTTGATTTAATGATAAGTTACTACTCAAGTTTCATGAGGGATTACTTATGATGAAAAAGAGTAATGGGCTCTAATGCAACTTTTATCTTGTATCTGGATATTTGCACATATTTTGAGAATCTTGACCTTAAATTGTTAAAATAAGATACTTTGAGATTCTGTCTATCATCATCCCAATCTTTCTACCCTTCTAATTTTTGAAATTCTAATACATTTTTAAGAGTAATGGTTAAATTAAAATGTGAATCATGTTACTACTGCTTTTTCTCCTCATTTTAAACAAATTTTTTTAAGAACCTATTTACCAAGCATCAAGAATCCATAGATGATGTGCATTTTTTCTAACACTCCCTCCTCTCTATCCATTATATTATAATAAAACACTTCCTAAAGAATATAGTGATAAATGATTTTGTAACTTTAATCGAGTTTAAGGACAATACATGTAAACTTGCATTGGTCTTAAGCATAACTACAAAACCTTATTGACAAAAATATAATAAAATTTAAATTGGTTAATGATAATGGAAAAACGCATCTATTTTTCCCACTAATAATAGCTTATATATTTATACAAATCCATTTTCACATAATCTACATAATATTAGATAACATGGTATATATAACAACAATAATGCAATGGAACATGAGGACATGTCACATGAATAAGTTATTATTTGAGTTACTATATTTCTAAATATTCCTCTTCTCATCCTCATAACCCACTACTTTCATTTTATCATGAAGAGATTCCAAAAGAATATTATTAATTTCATTTTTATATTAGAGCACAAATGAATGAATGATATATTTGACATGTTCTAATTGATTCAAATATCAATATAGCATATGTATGAATGATTTTTAGATCCTATAAAAGTATAAACACAATCGCATTTTGAAGTTATTTCAAAGATAAAAAATGGAATGCTAATTCAAACCCTGATTTATATTAGCATACCACTTGAGTTTGAGCTTAAATATATATATATTATGCCATGCTATACCTATTTTGAATAGGTTTTCTATCTTACCTAGGTGTCCATGGGTCCACAACATATATCATAAATTCCTTCAATGGTGCATCAATTTATTAAATTTATTCATAAAGGAAGAGTGGAAAAAGTTTTAAGAGAGAGATAAACCATTTACAAAGTTGAGTGGTTTCACTTTAGATGCATATATAGAAAATCCAAAATAAGAAAAAGGTACTCATAAATAATTTTAAAATTTATTGCAAGAGCATCATGAGATCAAAATAAGAAACAATAAGAGCCTATAAAAAAATTATAATTTTAAATGATGAATCAAACAAATATCACAAGAAATACCTAAATTTTAAGAGGAGAATATTATATAAAAACTAAAAAATGAAATGTTTTCCTACAACAAATTCCTATCATTCTACCATGCCAATAACTTAAAATAATGGGAAAATAAAGAAGAATATAATATTATAAATTTAAAATATCTACTCACTCCTAGCATGTGAAGCAATATCAAGAAGAAACACATTTCATTTTAAAAAGACAAGTAAATAAGAGAGAAAGGAAAATGAACAAGAATACAAATTATATAAATAAAATTTTGGGATAATGATGATTGAATATGTGAGGTACAATTGGAAGTATCAAAAGTGACACCTAAAATAAAATTTGTTCAATGATTTATGAATAATATATACATACATTCATACATACATATATATCACATTTGAGTAAGTGTACCAAGTTTGAGTGTAACTATCTTTAAATTTTCTGAAATCAACAAATTTTGATGTTCACGAGAAAATTCAAAGATAGTTACACTCAAACTTTGAAGATGCAACAAAAACAAGAGTTGTAGTGCTCTGAATCTACTTTCTAGACTACTATTTAAAAAAAAAAATAGTGAAGATTAAGGGTTTGAAAATAGGGGAGCACACAAAGTGGTCCTTTTTAATCAAAAAAGTAGCACAACATTTGTTGTGCTCCCCCTAAATTTTTAACCTTTTTATAGAATTTCAAAACTTGTTTTCATGAGAAATTAGCTAACACCATGTAGTTTATGCTAGTTTTTTGGCTAATTTTTAATGAATATATAATATTTTTCTAATTTTCGAAGTGGCGACATCCTGAAAAGCATAAATTTGAGTGTGCTCCCATTTAATTTTTTTTGAAAAATAATTCAAAATCAATTGTTTTCAATACGTGTAGAATGGAGACTAGTTCCTAAAAATGTAATTTATTTTAAAATTTGATGAACTATTAAAAATCTATACCCAAACTAGCACATAACATGGTTTTTAACAAAAAGGGAGGCACTAATAAAAGAAGTTAAAGATGAAAAACTTAACATAATCAAAACGTAAAAAAAATGATATGGTTAGATAGCTAAGAGAGCCTAATATCATCACGATATTTTTATAAATTTGTATTGAAACATATGCAAACCTGATGGAGAGCATGGGAAAAATGTGTGAATTTTTTTTACCCTTTCAAAAAATCACATCCTTGGTATGAAATGATCATCCAACCCTTTGGGTTGGATTCCCAAGGAAAAATTCAACCCTTTGGGTTGGATGCCTGAGGAAAAATCCAACCCTTTGTGTCAGTATTTCCCAATGCAATACATTTTGTGAGTGCTAAATTTGATGATTGCCAAATGTAAATGCTAAAGACAACTTATTTTTCTCTTTGTCTGTCTCCCCTACTTTGATAAGGCTTAGAGTTTATAGTTTATGATCGATGATGAATAACTGAGGTTTTACCTTTTATTCCCTCTCTTCCTCCTTCCCTATTAACCAATACTTCCCTTCTTCTCTCTCAACCCTCTCTAGGTCTCTCCCACCCTCACTATCTTTCCTTCCATCAACCCTATCTCTATCCTTGTCTTTGCACCTCTCTCTTCTTCTCTCTCCCTTTTTTATTGTTTCTCACCCATCTCTCTCATTTATCTCTATCATTACCTCTCCCTCCCACCCTCTCTCTCCCCATCTCCACTAGTCTCTCCCTCCTTATCTCATTACCCACCTCTCTAACCCTCTATCTCTCTCACCTCATTCTTCTCTTTCTCCTCTTCTCTCTCCCTGCCCTCTTTAGGTCATCACCTCTCTATCTCCTCATTCCTATTTCTCTCACTCCCTCCATGTGTACCTCTCCCTCCATTCCTTCTTACTCATCTACCAGTACTTCCATTTCTCTCTCCCTCTCTTCTCTCTCTCCCCTCTCCAGGTCTCTCCCACTCTCTCCTTATCTCCCTCTCTACCTTACCTTCCCTCCTTACCTCTGTCTATATCCTTTCCTCCCTACCTCTCTCTTATTCTCTCTCCATTCTCTCTATCACTACCTCTCCCTCTCACCCTCTCTCTCTCCCCATATCTAGGTCTCTCCCTTCTTCCTTCTTTACCTCTCTACCTCTTCATCATTTTCCCATTACACACCTCTCTCCTCTCTCTATCTCTCTCACCCCTACCTCTCCCCCTATGTCTCTCACCTCTCTCTACCTAGGCTATAGGTCTCTCAAATCTATATATCTCTATGCTCTCTTGTTATTTCCCTCCCTCTCCACCTCTCTCCATCCCTCCTTACCCCTCTTTCCCTTTGTGAATTTCTCTCATTTTCTTCTCTCCCCCTCACCTCTATACCTCTCCCCTCTCTAAGTATCTAAGTCACTCCTTGTCAACCTCTCTATCCCTC